>BNST01001114.1:0-69287 GCA_019650275.1 Xylocarpus granatum
ACAGGTGCAGTAGATGTGTCAAGTACGTTGAGCAGTGCACGGGACAAACTTCTACAAGCGACCAGAATAACCCTGCAGGTGCAGCAGTGGTGTCAGGCACGTTGAACAGTGCACAGGACGAACTTCCAAGAGTGGCCAGAACCTCACTGCAGACAAGGCAGAGGCATCGGGCACGTTCAGCAGTGTGCAGGATGAACTTCAGGGAGCGACCAGGACAACACCGCGAGTGGGGCAGCTACGTCGGGTGCATTCAGCAGTGCACAAGATAAACTTTTGGGAGCGACCAAAACATCCCCATGGGTGCGTTTTGCCGTACGTGTGACAAACTTCCAGGATTGACCAAAAAATCCCAGCGGGCTTGGCAGAGGCATTAGACATGATCTGCAGTGTGCAGTACGAACTTCCAAGAGCGACTGTTAAATTCCAGTAGGCTCAACAGAGGCATCGGTTGCATTCGTGTTGGGGTCCCGATTTTTTTCCCCAACTTTTCTACACCTTAGGGGTCAGCACGTCTATTAGAATCCTTCCTAACTTGCTGTCCCGTTTGATTCTTGAGTTCTTTTCTTATTTATGTCCCCTAAGCTGTCCTTCGGGTTGATTAATATATAAAAGATATGTTGGATAGGCAAGACAACTCTTAAACCTATCACAACTTGCCTTGGTTGAAGAAGACAACTCTTTAACTTCAACCTTAGCTCTTAAGCAAGGAAGACAACTCTTAACCTTGTCTTAAGCCCAAGTTATCTCAAGACAACTCTTAAAAGATAATCGAAATATAAACAAGAAAGTAAGCAAGAATGCTAACCTTGATTCTTGATTATTGAATGAGAAAATACACAAAATTCGTAGCATATGACCTCCTCACAAATAATGGGCTGTATTTATAGTCCTAAGATAGCCTTATCCTAATTTAACTAGGACTTAGGTTCCTTATCCATTTAGGATATGTTTTCCTAAGTCAACAAGCTTTTCTAAGTCAACTAAAACATTATCAAGATAGACCTTATCCCATTGTTTCCTAATCCTACTAGGATTCTTGGTCTTTCTTGAATTCATACTTAGACTAGAATTCCTACCTTATCTTGTATTCTATAGCGGCTGGACTTTCTCTTGACTTATCCTTCTAGGACTAGGACCCTCAATGCAAATCCTTCTGCCCTTAGAATTCTTCTTGACGCGACTATCCTATTGCTACTGGAACTCATCATGAGTGTCCTACTGCTGATAGAACTCTTCTTGGGCATGGATGTCTTGCTGCTTGCTAGAACTCTGCTTGGCATAAACATCTTACTTCTGCTGGAGTTCTTCTTGATGCAAATATCCTTCTTCTGCTGGAACTCTTGTTGGTATGAATGTCCTTCATTGATTAGGAATGGCCAGGCCTCACTGCTGGGCTGCACACTTGCTGTTGCCAGGCTTGTTGTGCACATTTTCTGGCCCATGCTCTCCTTTGCAGCCCCATTTTCTACCCATTGTCTTTCCTGCAAACTTAGGTTCTCAACAGTTCAGCAGTGCACGGGACAAACTTCTAGGAGTGACCAGAACATTCCCAAGGGTACAGCAGAGGCTTCGAGCACGTTAAACAGTGCACAGGATGAACTTCCAGAAGTGACCGAAACATCCATGCGGCCCTGGCAGAGGCATCGGACACATTCGGCAGTGCATGGGATTAACTTTTTGGAGCCAATGGAACATCCTTGAGGGCATGGTAGAGGCATCAGGTGCATTCGAAAGGGACACAGAACGAACTTCTGGGAGCTACCGGAACATCCCACAGCCGAGACAGTGGTTGGGTGTGTTGGGCAGTGCACGGGACAAACTTCAGAGAGTGACCAGAATGTCACCACAGGCAAGGGCAGTGGCATCAGGTGCGTTCGTCAGTGCATGGGATGAACTTTTGGGAGCAACTGGAACATCCCTGTGGGTGCAGCAGAGGCATAGGGTGCATACGGCAGTGCGCTGGATGAACTTCCAGGAGTGACTGGAACATCCCCGTGGGTACAGCAAAGGCGTCGGGCACTTTCTACAGTGCATGGGACGAACATCTGGGAGCGACCAGAACATCCTTGTGCACGTAGCAGAGGCATCAGGCGTGTTCAACAGTGGGCGGGATGAACTTCCGGGAGTGACGGGAACATCACTGCAGTGCAGCAGAGGATTTGGTCGGCTGGGCAGTGCACTGGACAAACTTCCGGGAGCGACTAGAACATTCTGCCAGGCATGGCAAGAGGCATTGGGTGGGTTTGGGCAGTTCATGGGATGAAATTGTGGGAGTAACCGGAAAATCCCTGCAGGCGAGACAGAGGCGTAGGCAGTTCGGCAGTGTACGGGACGAACATCCAGGAGTGACTGGAACATCCATGCAGGAGCAGCAAAGGCGTCAGATGCATTCGGCAGTGCACGGGATGAACTTCCAGGAGCGACTGAAACATCCATGCAGGCGCGGCAGTTTCTGGCTTCAGGCACAATGGGCAGTGCGGGGGACAAACTTCTTGGTGAGACTGGAACATCCCTGCAGGCATAGCGTCCTCGCGGGCGCGGCAGTGGTGTTGGGCGTGTTTGGCAGTGCACGGTACAAACTTGGAGAGTGACGGGAACATCTCTGTGGGTGCAGCAGCATCGAGTGCATTGGTGTTGGGGTCCCGATTTTTTCCCCCAACTTTTCTACACCTTAGGGGTCAGCACGCCTACTAGAATCCTTCCTAACTTGCTGTCCCGTTTGATTCTTGAGTTCTTTTCTTATTTTATATCCCCTAAGCTGTCCTTCGGGTTAACTAATATATATAAAGATATGTTGGATAGGCAAGACAACTCTTAAACCTATCACAACTTGCCTTGGTTGAAGAAGACAACTCTTAACTTCAACCTTAGCTCTTAAGCAAGGAAGACAACTCTTAACCTTAACTTAAGCCCAAGTTATCTCAAGACAACTCTTAAAAGATAACCGAAATATAAACAAGAATGTGAGCAAGAATGCTTACCTTTGATTCTTGATTAATGAATGAGAAAATAACAAAATTCGTAGCTTATGAGCTCCTCACAAATAATGGGCTGTATTTATAGTCCTAAGACAGCCTTATCCTAATTTAACTAGTACTTAGGTTCCTTATCCACTTAGGATATGTTTTCCTAAGTCAACAAGCTTTTCTAAGTCAAATAAAACATTATCAAGATAGACCTTATCCTTTGTGTCCTAATCCTACTAGGATTCTTGGTCTTTCTTGAATTCCTACCTAGACTAGAATTCCTACTTTATCTTGTTTTCTACAGCAGCTGGACTTCCTCTTGGCTTATCCTTCTAGGACTAGGACTTTGAATGCATATCCTTCTGCCCTTAGAATTCTTCTTGTCGCGACTATCCTATTGCTACTGGAACTCATCATGAGTGTCCTACATTAATTAGGATTAAGTCAAATACTGGTTGGGCTTCACTGCTGGGCTGCATACTTTCTGTTGCCACTCTTGTTATGCACATTTTCTGGCCCATGCTCTCCTTTGTCGCCCCATTTTCTGCCCATTGCCTTTCCTTCATACTTAGGTTCTCAACAATCCCCCTTTCTTGAAGACTCACCTTGTCCTCAAGGTGAAAGTTAGAAAACTGCTGCTGGATGTCATTATAGTCTTCCCAAACTTGTAGGGGTAATCGTAAAGGTTGTAGCAATCCTTTGGTCTTGCAATCTTCTGGTTTTATCCATGGGCAAATGTCACAACTGCTGTTTTTCTTCTTACCTTTTGCCTTGAATGTTTTCGACCAAAAGTATAGCTTGATCCGCATGTGATGTCCTCCTTCCCGTGAGGTTTGGAAGTGATTTCAATATCTTTCCCTCTTAGTGCTGGTATGTTTGGTACATACACCTGCTGTTTGTGCCAAATATATCCATTCTTAGGGGTGAATTTACTAACCTTAGGGTCAAAATTCTTGATCTTCTTGGCATGCTCTTGTCTTTGAGGATCAATTTCTATTGCCTCCTTTGATTTCTGTCCATACATTCCACTCTGCTCTGCTAATGGCAGTGAGGCATGCGTCATTAGGCTCACATGCTGTCCAAAGCGCTTGACCTCCATTGCTTCTAGACAATGCATCTGCCACTTTATTTTCCTTGCCTGGTTTGTAGATTATTTCATACTCGTAACCCAGCAATTTGACAAGGAACTTTTGCTGCTCTGGGGTGGTAATTTTCTGCTCCATGAGGCTTCTCAAGGGTTGTTGATCTGTAATGATCAGGAATTTCCTCCCAAGAAGGTAAGGTCGCCATACCTTGACTGCATGGATGATGGCTAACATCTCCTTCGCGTATACTGACCATTCCTTTTTCATGGGCCCTAAGACTCTGCTCATGTATGCAATAGGTCTTCCAGCTTGACTCAGGACAGCACCTATTCCATCTTGACATGCGTCAGTGTGAAGCTCGAAAGTTTGGTTGAAGTCAGGCAGTGCTAACACTGGCGTCTCACACATAGCTTGCTTCAACAACTTGAATGCGTCTTCACTCTTCTCTGTCCATAGGAATCCATCTTTCTTTAGCAAATCCGTTAGTGGTTTTGCTATGGCACCGTATTTGTGAACAAATCGGCGATAGTAGCCTGTCAAACCTAGAAATCCTCTAAGTTCTGTGACATTCTTTGGAGTTGGCCATGTTTGCATGGCTCCTATTTTTCGTTGGTCTACCTTCACTCCTTCTTCGGATATGATGTGACCGAGGTATTCAAGCTCCTCTTGCATGAATGTGCACTTGGATGGCTTGATGACAAAACGATTTCTTCTTAACACTTCTAGCACTTTTGCTAAGTGTTCTATGTGATCATTATGGTTCCTAGAATAGACCAAAATGTCATCGAAGAAAACTAAAACAAACCTGCGCAAGTAAGGTTTGAAGATGTCATTCATGGCTGCTTGAAAGGTGGAGGGTGCGTTGCATAGTCCAAACGGCATGACTAGGTACTCGTAGTGTCCACTATGAGTCCGAAATGCTGTCTTCTGCACGTCCTCTTCTTTCATGCGTACTTGATGATATCCGGCCTTGAGATCCAGCTTGGTGAACAGCTTTGCTCCATGTAACTCGTCCAGCATATCATCAATTGTTGGGATCGGAAAACGATCCTTGACAGTTGCTTGGTTGAGTGCCCGATAATCGGTGCAAAACCTCCAAGTTCCATCTTTCTTTCTAACAAGTAGAACGGGAGAAGAAAAGGGTGAGGTGCTAGGTCGGATAATACCTTGCTGTAGCATCTCCTCCACTTGTCTTTCGATCTCATTCTTTTGGAAGTGTGCATACCGGTAAGGTGCTACATTAATCGCCTTGGTTTCGTCGATTAATGGGATGGCATGGTCGTAATGTCTTGAGGGTGGTAGTCCTTGTGGCTCTCCTAAGACATCTCTGAATTGCTCCAAAAGATCCCTTACTCCTCTTGGTATGTCTTCGTGTGTAAGATGTTCGGCTATGTTTTCCTCTTTTGTGTTCAATAGAATTGCAAAACATTGTGCCCTTTTTCTGTATAATCGTTCAAGGGTACTTACCTCACAATGATGCGCTGCATTGGTGGTGGATGCCTCCCATGTGCAGTCCCTTCCCTTCCATTGGAAATGCATGGCCATGGATTCATAGTCGAACATTATCTTGCCTATGGTTTTAAGCCAAGCATTGCCTAAAACCACATCAAGACCTGCCAGTGCTAACACATGCAGTTCCGCCTCTATTTTGACTCCTTGAATCTGCATAGCTACTGGCTGGATTAATTGTGCACACTTGAGCTTCTGTCCGCTTGCCACTCTTACCTCAAAGGGTGCAATCTTTTTCGGACGTAGCTGAAGTGTTTTGACCAATTTTGAATTGATAAAGTTATGAGTAGCTCCACTATCTATCAACACTAAAACGTTTTTTCCGTTAATGGTTGCGAATAACCTCATGGCAGTAGGCTTGGTGGTTGCCCCTACTGCATGCAAATTGATTTCGCCTTCTTCCGCATGATCTAGGGAGTGTTCTGACTCTGCTTCCTCCTCGCTGTCCATGCGGCTGTCTTGTTCTTCCTCGCTGTTTTCCTCATGTTCTTCATCACTTACTACTTCAATGATGTTGAACAATCCTTTCTTGCACTTGTGGCCAACTTGCCACTTATCGTTGCACCTAAAACATAGGCCTCTTTCGATCCTCCTGTTGATTTCTTCGGTGGATAGTTTGAGAGGGTCCTTTGTTTTTGGGGCCTCTGTCCTACTTGATGAGGGTGCTTTACTTAGTTTGTCCGAGGGTTTGATGACCTTGGTTGTGCTGCGGGTGATGCTTCTCCCATCGTTGATGAGTCTTGCCAATCGAATGCACTGAGTGAGAGAGTTTGGATCCCTCATCTTCACTTCTCGGCTTAGCCAAGGTACAAGGCCATCTAGAAAAGTGCCAATTAGTGCACTATCTGGCCAATGTCCTACCAATTCGGCTAACCTTTCGAATTCTTCAAGGTAACTTTCTAGAGATCCTTCTTGCCTTATCTTGGCAAGCTGTCCCTCATAGTTTGTCATGCTGGATGGGCCAAATCTGTTCACTAACTCTTGTGTGAACCTTGTCCAGCCTATCCTTCTCCCTTCTCGGCCATAGGTGGCCTTAAGCCAACGCCACCATTGGTTGGCTCTCCCACATAGGTGATAGGATGCAAACTCAACCCTTTCACCTCTTTCAATACCTTGTTTTTCAAAGTAAAATTCAGCCTTGGAGATCCATTCAGTTGGATCTCCCTTTCTCAAAGGTAGGGAACTCGATTTTTACCTTAGGCCGTGTGTAATGGCTTGGGCTGTCGTAGTGCCAATCTTCCCTCCTTGTGGTGTGCCATGATTCTGCCTCAGGGTGATTTCGTACCCTTCTTGGTTGCCATGATGCAGGCCTTCTGTCCAGCACCTCCTCATTATCGCTATAATCATTGTAGTGATCATGGGGCAGGTGTTCGTTTGGTGAAGTCTCCCTCCTGCTTCCCAAACTTGTGCGCCTTTTCCCCCTTTCTTGAGAGGGAAACTGCTCCTCGTCAGAATCTTCCTCATGCACTTGGTGCCGTGTGATTTTAGATTGAAGCCTCCTAGACGTTTGTACTAGGTGGCTGTTTCTGCCTGACTCGGTCTGGACTTGTTTTCCGGCCATTCGTGGGTGTGTCTCTCTTTCAATTGTTCAAGAGAATGAATGATAGATGATAGTTGGTGTTTGATATCACCTACCTGGTCATTGATCGCATTCTGGTTTCTCTCCAAGGCAAGGATTCTTCCGCGGTTGGTGGCTGAGAAATCTTCTCCAGTTTGTTCCTGTGGTGCGGGTGAATGCTGCCGAGATGACATGGTAACCTCGATGCCTTGCAATTGACTGATGTCTGTGCTGCTGTCTCAACTAGAGCACTAATTTGTAGAGGTGTTTGTGCTTCCTCTCAACTGGTGGTTGTGCTGATCTCTCAACGAAAGCACCAATTTGTTGGGGTCCCGATTTTTTTCCCCAACTTTTCTACACCTTAGGGGTCAGCACGCCTACTGGAATCCTTCCTAACTTGCTGTCCCGTTTGATTCTTGAGTTCTTTTCTTATTTTATATCCCCTAAGCTGTCCTTCGGGTTAACTAATATATATAAAGATATGTTGGATAGGCAAGACAACTCTTAAACCTATCACAACTTGCCTTGGTTGAAGAAGACAACTCTTAACTTCAACCTTAGCTCTTAAGCAAGGAAGACAACTCTTAACCTTAACTTAAGCCCAAGTTATCTCAAGACAACTCTTAAAAGATAACCGAAATATAAACAAGAATGTGAGCAAGAATGCTTACCTTTGATTCTTGATTAATGAATGAGAAAATAACAAAATTCGTAGCTTATGAGCTCCTCACAAATAATGGGCTGTATTTATAGTCCTAAGACAGCCTTATCCTAATTTAACTAGTACTTAGGTTCCTTATCCACTTAGGATATGTTTTCCTAAGTCAACAAGCTTTTCTAAGTCAAATAAAACATTATCAAGATAGACCTTATCCTTTGTGTCCTAATCCTACTAGGATTCTTGGTCTTTCTTGAATTCCTACTTAGACTAGAATTCCTACTTTATCTTGTTTTCTACAGCAGCTGGACTTCCTCTTGACTTATCCTTCTAGGACTAGGACTCTGAATGCATATCCTTCTGCCCTTAGAATTCTTCTTGTCGCGACTATCCTATTGCTACTGGAACTCATCATGAGTGTCCTACATTAATTAGGATTAAGTCAAATACTGGTTGGGCTTCACTGCTGGGCTGCATACTTTCTGTTGCCACTCTTGTTATGCACATTTTCTGGCCCATGCTCTCCTTTGTCGCCCCATTTTCTGCCCATTGCCTTTCCTTCATACTTAGGTTCTCAACAATTGGGCAGTGTGCGGAATGAACTTCCAGGGACCAACCGGAACATCACCCCTGGCACCACAGAGGTGTTGGGTGTGTTTGGCACTACACGGGATGAACTTTGGGGAGTGTCCATAACAACCCCGCGGGTGCGACAGTTAAGTCAGTCGCATTGGGTAGTGCGCAGGATAACTTCCTGGAGCAACCGGAGAATTCTCTTGGGCATCTTTGAAAGAGTACAGGAAACACTACTGGGAGTGACCAGAATATCATCGCAGGTGCGCCACTGGCATTGGGTGCATTCAGCAATGCGTAGGGCAAACTTCCGCGAGCAACCGAAAACACCTGCGGGCCTTGGCAGAGGCATTGGGAGCATTCAGCAGTGCTCGGGATGAACTTCCGGGAGCGACCGGAACATCCTAGCGGGTGCAGCAGTGGGTTAGGCTCATTCTGCAATGCACAGGATGAACTTGCGGGAGTGACTTGAATATCACCGTGGGCATGGCAGAGGCATCGGACGTGTTCGGCAGTGTGCAAGACAAACCTCCAAGAGCAACTGGAACATCCCCTCGGGCGTGTCTAACCCTTCGGGTGTGTTGGGCAGTGCACAGGATGAACTTCCAGAAGAAACTAGAACATCTCCGCAGGTGGGGCAAGGACTTCGGGCATGTTGAGCAGTGCACAGGATGAACTTCCGGTAGTGACCCGGACGCATTTGGCAGTGTGCAAGACAAACCTCCGAGATGCATCGGCCGTGCTCGGTGGTGCACGGGGCTGACTTCCGGGTGCGACCGGAACGTCCCCATGGGCATAGCAGAGGTGTCTGGCGCATGCAATGGTGCACGGGACAAACTTACGCAAGCGACTGGAACATCCCCACGGTCTCAGAAGCGGCGCCGGGCGCATTCGGCAGTGCATGGGATGAACTTCTAGGAGCGACTAGAAAATACCCACAAGCTCAACAGAGGCATCAGATGCATTTGCCAGTACTAGGGGCGAACTTCTAGTAGCGACCGGAACATCCTTGCAGGTGTGATAGAGGCTACGGGTGTGCTTGGCAGTGACCAGGATGAACTTCTGAGAGTGGCCAGAGCATCCCTGTGGGTGTGGCAACGGTGTCAAACATGTTTGGAAGTGCGGAAGATGAACTTCCAGTAGCGCTGGAACATCCCCACGGTGCAGTAGAGTCATCAGATGTGTTTAACAATGCTCAGGACGAACTTCTGGGAGGTACCAAAAATTCCCCATGGGCGCAGCAGCAGTGTCAAACTCGTTCGGCACTGCTCGGGATGAACTTCCAGGGGCGATGGGAACATCTCCGCGGGTGCGGTAGATGCTTCAGGGTGTGTTTGGCCATGCTTGGGACGAAATTCTAGGAGTGACAGGAACATCCCCATGGGCAAGGCAGCGGCATCAAATACATTAGGCAATGCACGGGATTAACTTCTTGAACCTACCGGAACATACCCGATGGTGCGGCAGAGGCTTTAGGCACATTCGGTAGTGCGCAGAATGAACTTCCGGGAGTGACCGGAGTATCCCTGTAGGTGCAACAGAGGCGTCAGATGTATTCGGCAGTGCCCGGGATGAACTTCCAGGACCTACCAAAAATTTGCTTCGGGCACGGCAGCAGCATTGGACATACTCAGCAGTGTGCAGGACAAACTTTCAGGGGTGACAGGAACATCTCCATGGTGCGTGGCAGAGGCTTCAGACGTGTTCGGCCGTGTGTGGGATGAAGTTCCTGGAGTTACCAAAACATCCCCGTGGATGCGGTAGCAGCATCGGACGTGTTTAGCAGTGTGCAGGATGAGCTTACAGAAGGGACCCGGGACATCCCCACGCATGCGGTGCAAGCTTCGGATGTGTTCGGCAGTGCAGGGGATGAACTTCCAGCAGCGACTGAAACATCATCGCAGGCGCGGCAGAGGTGTTGGGTGCATTCGTGTTGAGAACCTAAGTATGCAAGAAATGCAACAGGCAGAAAATGAGCCAGAAAAGGAGAGCATGAGCCAGAAAATGTGCACAACAAGCATGGCACAGCAAGTGGCCCAGCAGTGAAGCCCGGCCAGTATTTGACTTAATCCTAATTAATGAAGGACATTCACACCAACAGGAGTTCCAGCAGAAGAAGGATAATCGCATCAAGAAGAACTCCAGCAGCAGCAACACGTCCATATCAAGAAGAGTTCCAGCAGGCAAAGGACATAGGACATCATGGCAGGTTTGACTTCAGTAAGAGGATCACATCAAGGAGGAATCATGGAGAGGAAGGACACACCATAGCAGAAGTTCTAATCCAACAAGGAAATGTCAAGAAGAAGTTCAGCAACTATGGGAGAAAACATAAGATAAGGACAGAAAGACCTAGTCAAAGTAGGAATTCTAGTCTAAGTAGGAATTCAAGAAAGACCAAGAATCTAGTAGGATTAGAAAACAGTGGGATAAGGTCTATCTTGATAATGTTTTAGTTGACTTAGAAAAGCTTGTTGACTTAGGAAAACATATCCTAAGTGGATAAGGAACTAAGTACTAGTTGAATTAGGATAAGCTGTCTAATACTATAAATACAACCCATTATTTGTGAGGAGGAGATATGCTCTGAATTTTGTTATTTTCTCAGTCAATAATCAAGAATCAAAGGTTAGCATTCTTGCTTACTATTCTTGTTTATATTTTGGTTATCTTTTAAGAGTTGTCTTGAGATAACTTGGGCTTAAGTCAAGGTGAAGAGTTGTCTTCCTTGCTTAAGAGCTAAGGTTGAAGTTAAGAGTTGTCTTCTTCAACCAAGGCAAGTTGTGATAGGTTTAAGAGTTGTCTTGCCTATCCAACATATCTTTATATACATTAGTTAACCTGAAGGACAGCTTAGGGGACATAAATATAAGAAAAGAACTCAAGAATCAAACGGGACAGCAAGTTAGGAAGGTTTTCAGTAGGCGTGCTGACCCCTAAGGTGTAGAAAAGTTTGGGAAAAAAATTGGGATCCCTACAGTTTGGCAGTGTGTGGTACGAACTTTTAGGAGTGACCGGAACATCCCACGGGCACAGCAGCAGCATCGGCTACATTCGACAGTGCATGACGAATTTCCCAGACCTACCGATACATTCCCGCAGGTGCAGTGGAGGGTTCGGGCACATTTGGCAGTGTGTGGGACAAACTTCATGGAGCGACTGCAACATCCCCGCGAGTGCAGTAGAGTCATCAGGCATCTTTGGCAGTGCCCAGGACATACCTGCGCGTGCAGCAACGTCTTCGGATGTGTTCGGCAGTGCAAGGGATGAACTTTTGGGAGCAACTGGAACATCCCATGGGCATGGCAGCGCTGTCAGATACGTTCGGCAGTATGTGGGCAAACTTTCTGTACCTACTGGAACATCCCCACTGGCGCGGCAGAGGGTTCGTGCACATTCCGTAGTGTGCGGGATGAACCTCCGACAGCAACCACAACATCCCTACGAGCACAGTAGAGTCATCGGACATGTTTGGCAGTGCCCAGGACAAACTTCTGGGACTGACCAGAACATCCCTGCAGGCAACGCAGCGAAGTTAGGCACATTTGGCAGTGCGCAAGATGAACTTCTTAGAGCGACTGGAAAATCACCATGGGCTTGGCAGAGGAGTTGGACGTGTTCGGCAATGCTCAGGACGAACTTCTAGGAGCGACTCGAACATCCCCTGCGGGCTCGGAAGCAGCATCAGGTACATTCAGTAGTGTGCGAGATGAACATCCGGGAGCAACCGGAACATCCCTGTGGGTGCGGCAAAGGCATTGAGAGCATTTGGTAGTGCATGGGACAAACTACAGGGAGCAACTAGAACATCCATGCAGGCACGGCAGCGGCATCGGATATGTTCATGTAGAGGACCTTAGGAGGCAAAGGGAGCGTGAGCGAATGTGCGCAAGGCACTAGGCAGCAAGAGAGACAGCAACAGGCCAAAGTGTGTGCGCAACAAGCCTGCACGCAGCAAGCAGTGAAGCACGGCCAGGTTCTGACTCAGTCCTAATCAATTGCGAAAATCAAAGCCAAGAAGAAGACCAGCATTGGCAGGACACACAAGAAGCAATCCGAGCAGGAGAAAGAGAGTGGCGGTGTGAAAACTCCAGCAGCAGCAGGACGTCTTGAAAGGTTTACTTCAGCAAGATGACCACACCAAAGAGAAGTCTTGGAGAGGAAGGACGCCACAGCAGAAGTCTAATCCAAGAAGGAAACGGCAAAGAAGAAGTCAGCAGCTGTAGGAAAGAAGATAAGATAATGACAGAAGAACTTAGCCAAAGTAGGAAATTCTAGTCTTAGTAGGAATTCAAGAAAGACCAAGAATCCTAGTAGGATTAGGAAACAATGGGATAAGGTCTATCTTGACAATGTTTTAGTTGAATTAGAAAAGCTTTGTTGACTTAGGAAAAACATATCCTAAGTGGATAAGGAACCTAAGTCCTAGTTAAATTAGGATAAGGCTGTCTTAGGACTATAAATACAGCCCATTATTTGTGAGGAGGACAGATGCTCCGAATTTTGTTATTTTCTCATTCAATAATCAAGAATCAAGGTTAGCATTCTTGCTTACCTTCTTGTTTATATTTTTGGTTATCTTTTAAGAGTTGTCTTGAGATAACTTGGGCTTTAGACAAGGTTAAGAGTTGTCTTCCTTGCTTAAGAGCTAAGGTTGAAGTTAAGAGTTGTCTTCTTCAACCAAGGCAAGTTGTGATAGGTTTAAGAGTTGTCTTGCCTATCCAACAAATCCTTATATATATTAGTTAACCTGAAGGACAGCTTAGGGGACATAAATATAAGAAAAGAACTCAAGAATCAAACGGGACAACAAGTTAGGAAGGATTCCAGTAGGCATGCTGACCCTTAAGGTGTAGAAAAGTTGGGGAAAAAAATTGGGACCCCATGTTAGCACAGCCCAACTTCAACCAAACCTTCAAGCTTCACACTGACGCATGTCAAGATGGCATAGGTTTTGTCCTGAGTCAAGCTGGAAGACCTATTGCATACATGAGCAGAGTCTTAGGGCCCATGAAGAAGGAATGGTCAGTATATGCCAAGGAGATGTTAGCCATCATCCATGCAGTCAAGGTATGGCGACCTTACCTTCTTGGGAGGAAATTTCTGATCATTACAGATCAACAACCCTTGAGAAGCCTCATGGAGCAGAAAATTACCACCCCAGAGCAGCAAAAGTTCCTTGTCAAGTTGCTGGGTTACGAGTATGAAGTAATCTACAAGCCTGGCAAGGAAAATAAAGTGGCAGATGTATTGTCCAGAAGCAATGGAGGTCAAGTGCTGTGGACAGCATGTGAGCCCAATGACGCATGCCTCACTGCCATCAGCGAGAGCGGAGTGGAATGTATGGACAGAAATTAAGGAGGCAATAGAGATTGATCCTCAAAGCCAAGAACTCACGGAGAAGATCAAGAATTTCGACCCTAAGGTTAGTAAATTCACCCTAAAGAATGGATATATTTGGCACAACCAACAGGTGTATGTACCAAACATACCAGGACTAAGAGGGAAGATCTTGAACCACTTTCACAACCCATGGGAAGGAGGACATTCAGGATGGTTTCGTACTTACATGCGGATCAAGTTATTCTTTTGGTGGGAAGGACTTAAAGCTGAGATCAAAAAGCTAGTCCGAGAATGTGATGTGTGTCAACGCACCAAACCAGAAGGCGGCAAGACAAAGGGGTTATTACACCTTTGCCAGGACAGGTTTGGGAAGATTTGACAATGGACTTCATCACGGGAATGCCCAACAGCAAGGGTTATACGGTGATATTAACTGTAGTGACAGACTCAGCAAGAGTGCACACTTTGTGCCACTCAAGCAGCCCTACACGGCAAAGGAAGTAGCCCAAGAGTTCATCAAGAACGTGGTAAGACTTCATGGCATACCACGGACAATGCTGTCCGATAGAGACACTGTCTTTATGAGCAAATTCTTGAAGGAGCTCTTCACACAGCTCGGCAGCAACTTGGTCGCCTCATCCACCTTTCATCCACAAACAGATGGACAAAGTGAGGTAACCAATCAAACTCTAGAGCAATATTTAAGATGCTTTTGCAATGATCATCAAAATGATTGGGAGGAGTACATACCATGGGCAGAACTGTGGTATAATACTACCTATCACGCGACAATTAAGATGACACCATACCAAGCCATATACGGAAGAATACCCCCAGGAATGTCAAGTTATACCATGGGGAACAGCTGCATACATGAAGTAGATGTCACATTTCAGTCAAGAGATGAGGTCTTGAAGCAACTCAAGCAAGAGCTTGAAAAAGCAAGGGACCGTATGAAGACAAGCTGATAAAGGAAGAAAGGAAGTGGAATTTGAGGTAGGTGACTATGTCTATCTTAAGATCCACCCTAGGAGGAAAATCAAGGCTGGAAAGCCAACTACAGCGAAGCTGGCTAGGAAAGTACTTTTGGACCATATGAGGTAGTAGAGCGAATTGGAGCAAAAGCTTATCGCCTAAGACTACCATTAAACTCCAAACTGCATCTAGTGTTTCACATTTCATTATTAAGAAAAAGGATAAAGAGATGTGAGACAAGTGAATGAGGGACTGCCCGATGTTTTCAGGGAAGATCACCTGGGGCAGCACCCAAAGGAAGCATTAGGATTTTGCATAGTAAGCTATGGGCGCAATAGAAGGCCAGTATGGAGAGTACTCATATGGTGGAGTCATTCGCCCAAGGATGAAGCAACATGGGAAGACTATGACGATATCCAGCAACATTTCCCTAATTTCCACCTTGAGGACAAGGTGAGTCTCCAAAAAAGGGGGATTGTTGAGGACCTTAGGAGGCAAAGGGAGCGTGAGTGAATGCGCACAAGGCACCAAGCAGCAAGAGAGACAGCAACAGGCCAGAGTGTGTGCGCAACAAGCCTGCACACAGCAAGCAGTGAAGCACGGCCAGGTTCTGACTCAGTCCTAATCAATTGCGAAAATCAAAGCCAAGAAGAAGACCAGCATTGGCAGGACACGCAGGAAGCAATCCGAGCAGGAGAAGGAGAGTGACGGCATGAAGAACTCTAGCAGCAGCAGGACGTCTTGAAAGGTTTACTTCAGCAAGATGACCATGCCAAAGAGAAGTCTTGGAGAGGAAGGACACCACAGCAGAAGTCTAATCCAAGAAGGAAACGACAAAGAAGAAGTCAGCAGCTGTATGAAAGAAGATAAGATAAGGATAGAAGGACTTAGCCAAAGTAGGAATTCTAGTCTTAGTAGGAATTCAAGAAAGACCAAGAATCCTAGTAGGATTAGGAAACAATGGGATAAGGTCTATCTTTGATAATGTTTTAGTTGAATTAGAAAAGCTTGTTGACTTAGGAAAACATATCCTAAGTGGATAAGGAACCTAAGTCCTAGTTAAATTAGGATAAGGCTATCTTAGGACTATAAATACAGCCCATTATTTGTGAGGAGGACAGATGCTCTGAATTTTGTTATTTTCTCATTCAATAATCAAGAATCAAGGTTAGCATTCTTGCTTACTTTCTTGTTTATATTTTTGGTTATCTTTTAAGAGTTTTCTTGAGATAACTTGGGCTTAAGACAAGGTTAAGAGTTGTCTTCCTTGCTTAAGAGCTAAGGTTGAAGTTAAGAGTTGTCTTCTTCAACCAAGGCAAGTTGTGATAGGCTTTAGAGTTGTCTTGCCTATCCAACATATCCTTATTATATATATTAGTTGACCCGAAGGACAGCTTAGGGGACGTAAATATAAGAAAAGAACTCAAGAATCAAATGGCATAGCAAGTTAGGAAGGATTCCAGTAGGCGTGCTGACCCCTAAGTGTAGAAAAGTTGGGTGAAAAAAATTGGGACCCCGACAGTTCGGCAGTGAACGGGACAAATATCTGGGAGCGACCGGCAAATCCCTACAGGCTAAGGAGAGGTGGTGGACACGTTGACGCTTTTGACAGTGCTAGGCACGAACATCCAGGAGCGACCGAAACATCCCTACAGGCAAGGCAGAGGCTTCAGGCACATTTGAAGTGTGCAGGCCAAACTTCCTGGAGCGATTGGAATATCCTCTTGGGGCAGCAGAGGCTTCGGGCGCATTCAACAATTTATGGGGCAAACTTCCAGAAGCACCGGAACATCTCCATGGGCGCAGCAGAGGCTTTGGCCACATTTGACAGTGTGCAAGATGAACTTTCAGGTGCGACCAGAACATCCCTGCAGGCGTGGCAGAGGCATCGGACATGTTCGACATTGCTTGGGATGAATTATCGGGAGCAACGAAACATCTCAGTAGGAGTGGGAGAGGCATTGGGCACATTAGGCCATGCACAGGACAAACTTCTAGGATTGACCAAAAAATCCCCGCAGGC
Source organism: Xylocarpus granatum (assembly GCA_019650275.1). Taxonomy (NCBI): domain Eukaryota; kingdom Viridiplantae; phylum Streptophyta; class Magnoliopsida; order Sapindales; family Meliaceae; genus Xylocarpus; species Xylocarpus granatum. The sequence continues at coordinate 16,691 of BNST01001114.1, forward strand.
TCAGAAATTGCATCACGCATGTTCAGCTGTGCTCAGGATGAATTTCTGGGAGCAACCAGAAAATACCCGCAGGCTTGGCAGGGCCATCGGACGCGATTGCCAGTACTAGGGACGAACTTCTAGGGAGTGACCAGAACATCCCTGTGGGTGCGGCAGAGGCTACGGGCATGCTCGGCAGTGAGCAGGGATGAACTTATGGGAGCAGGGCATAACATCCCTGCAAATGCGGCAACGGTGTCGAACATGTTCAGTGCTGCATGGGATGAACTACCTGGAGCGACCGAATTATCCCCACAGGGCGCAGCAAAGGCATCATCCAAGTTTGACAGTTCACGGGATGAACTTTCGGAGCAACCGGAACATCCGTGTGGGCACGACAGGGGTGTCGGGCGCGTTCGACGGCACGCGGGATCAACTTCCAGGAGCGACTGAACCATCCCATGCGGGCACAGTAGCAGCATCAAATACGTTCAGCAATGCATGGGATGAACTTCCTGAGACCAACTGGAACATACCTGACGGCACGACAGAGGCTTCTAGAACATTTGATAGTGCATGGTACGAACTTTCGGCATCAGGCACCTTCAGCAATGTGCAAGATGGACTTTCAGGAGCGACCAAAAATCCCACGGACTCAGCAGAGGAGTCAGACGTGTTTGGCAGCGCTCGGGATGAACTTCTAGGAGCGACAGGAACATCCCTGTGGGTGTGGTAGCGGTGTCTGACATGCTCAGCAGTGCGTGAGACGAACTTCTAGAAGCAACCAGAACATCCCCACGGGTGCTGTAGAGGCATCGAGCGCGTTTCGGCAGTGCACAGGACAAACTACCCTTAGACAAACTAGGTAAGGCATCCTCATCAAGTAAGACAGCGCCCTCAAAAACAAAAGACCCTCTCAAACTATCGACCGAAGAGATCAACAGGAGAATCGAAAGAGGCCTATGCTTTAGGTGCAATGATAAGTGGCAAGTTGGCCACAAGTGCAAGAAACGGCTGTTTAACATCATTGAAATTGTAAGTGATGAAGAACATGAGGAAAGCAGTGAGGAAGAACAAAAAAGCCGCATGGACAGCAAGGAGGAAGCAGAGGCAGAACACTTCCTGGATCATGCAGAAGAAGGCGAAATCAACTTGCATGCAGTAGGGGCAACCACTAAGCCTACTGCCATGAGGTTCTTTGCAACCATTAACGGGAAGAACATTTTGGTGTTGATAGATAGTGGAGCTACCCATAACTTCATCAACACAAAACTGGTCAAAACACTTCAGCTATGTCCGAAAAGGATTGCACCCTTTGAGGTAAGAGTGGCAAGCGGACAGAAGCTCAAGTGCGCACAAGTTATCCAGGCAGTAGCAATGCAGATTCAAGGAGTCAAGATAGAGGCAGAACTGTATGTGTTAGCCTTGGCAGGCCTTGATGTGGTTTTAGGCAATGCTTGGCTTAAAACCATAGGCAAGATAATGTTTCGACTACGAATCCATGGCCATGCACTTCCAATGGAAGGGAAGGGACTGCACGTGGGAAGCATCCACCACCAATGCAGCGCATCATTGTGAGGTAAGTACCCTTGAACGACTATACAGAAAAAAGGGCACAATGTTTTGCTGTTCTCTTGGCCACAAAAGAGGAAAACACAGGCGAACATCATGAAGCTAGTCTCTAACGCTTCTTTCTAGAAAGAAAGATTTGTTGCAGGATTGCACAAATTCTTTAGTGACAGAGTTCTCAAAAAGTCAGTTGAATTCATGGGAGGTGCTTCAATCCCATGGAATTCAATAACTTATGGTCAACTCTTTGCATTTGTCAAAAAAGAAGGTTTAGCCCTCTGTCAAGAACAAAAGGAAAAACAGAAAACTAATAGTTTTCTTTCAATCAAGTTGTGGGAAATTTTTGTGCCCAATATGGATTAATCAATAGTCTTCTTGAAGGGATTGAAAGGATTGAAATTTGAATATTGAAAATTGAATATTGATTTTAAAAATTATAGATTGATTATGAAAATTGAAAATAAGTATTGAAATTGAAAATTGAAATTAAATTGATTAATTTTGGAACACAGAATTGTTTAAAAAGATTTTTATTGAAATCTTGAAATAGTACAAAACTTATGCTTAGTTTTCAAAGAGTTGTTCCAAATTTTGCCTCCCTCGAGTAACTAAACTTGAACTCTAATTTATACAAGTCCTAAAGCTAGATTGAACACTATTACAATAATTGAGCATCTACTTTTACAAAAGTTGGACAGCTGGAGCTTCTTCGAGACAGCTTTACTTTTCCTTCGAAAAGTAATTTGTCTTTTTTTGATCATGATTCTTCACCAAAAGAAGAATTGTCGTCACTTGATCATTGAGCTTCTTTTCCTTTGCACCGAAAGAAGCTTTGTCATCATGTGGTAGTGGAGCATCTTATGTGGGGCCTAGTGTCTCCCACTTTTGACCTTGAGCAATAATACATATTCTTTTGATTAAAATTCAAAAGGATCATGGTTGGCAAAAGGGTTATCTTCAAGGCTGGAACCTATGAATGTCATCGGGTTTTTTTTTAATAATCTCATAACAATTTCTTAAAACATTATGAGACAAGTTTTTTTAATTGCAAATTCATATTATCAGTCCAGATGTGGGAACGCCTAGCTTACCAATGGTCTCATTGCCTCCCTCGGGTTTTACTATCAGGAACACCTTAAGACTTACCAACGCATACATAAATTTTAACCTATTACCTTTCTGATCTTCAAAACTTGTAATCATAGAAAATTGTCTATACTTTGTTTTGTGGTCTTAATGCTAAGATTATTGTTTAAAACTATAATGCTAATAATAAAGCTTATTATACATCACACTTAAATATTTTGATCATAACTGTTGATATAGTAGTTGATCTCATGCTGATCCGTTGGTGAATAATGTATTGTACCCTTAAGAGTACAAAAATTCCAGATGGATTCTTGATTGTATACTATCTTGTAGATAGCCTTCTCATGAATAACCTCTGGTTCTGGAATGGACCAGAAGTAGTCAAGCACAATTTTGATGTAGTTGACAGGATAAGCAAAGTTGAAAGTGATTTGATGGTCTTCGAATTGAGCATGAAGGTTAAAATCGAAGGATCCAAGTGTATGATGTTTTCAAAGGTTTTATGGATCATGTTAGGTATTTGAAAGAGAAGGTTTTGAAAGAGGTTGATTAGAAGAAGAGGGTAAGACTAATTTCTAGCCACTCAGTGTTTTGAAAGTGTTTGATCACTCTTGCTTCCCTTGTAAGAATTCTCTTGTAAGATAGTCTGGTAAGGAATTCTCTTCTCCCTTTATATAGGCGAGCTGAGAAATCAAAATTTGATAAAATTGCTTGCCATCTGACAAAAATTTGTTTTGACACAAGATTCTTGACATCTTTTTCCAAAACTTCTTTTGCAAACTTGCAATCAATCCGTAAAAGAAAAGTTTTGTTGAACAAATCATCTTGAAATTTCATGATGCATAAAATAATTGATAAAATTTCTTTTTTCATAGTTGAATAGTTTTTTGGAGCACCGAGCCAAATACCTAAATGATATTTGACTATTGATTCTTTGGTTGAGCCATCTAATCTTTGTTTGAGTATCCCATCATATCCTATCTCTGAGGCATCTGTCTCTACAATCAGACTAGCACTAAGGTTAGGCAGGGCCAAGCAAGGGATAATTTTGACTTTATCTTTGATCATCTTGACTACATGAGTATGTTGATCAAACCATGCAGGTGGATTTTTTCCTAAGTCTATTGAACAGTGGTTGACAGACAGTCCTAAGATTTGGAAAGAAATCAGCTACATAATTAAGAGACCCTAAAAATCTCTGTAACTAGGTTCTATCCTTGATCTCATCTGGAAATTTTGAAGCAAATTCTATTGATCTATTTATGGGTTGAACCATACCTTTGTAGATTTCATGACCTAGAAACCTAACCTTGGTTTGAAATAATTTCATCTTAGTAGCAGACACTACTAAACCATTTTGTTTGATTACTCTAAAGAAAATTCTTAAATGTTTGAAATGTTGATCAAAGAATTTTGAAAAGATGAGGACATCATCTATGTAAACTATTGAAAATTGAGAATATCGGTTAAGAATATCATTCATAATATTTTGAGATTCAGATGAAGCATTTTTTAGTCCAAAGGGCATTACATTCTATTCGTAATGTCCAAAGGGCACAGCAAAAGCTATTTTATACCAGTCTTGGACATTAATCTGGATTTGCCAAAATCTTGATTTCATGTCAAATTTAGAAAATATGACGAAATCATATAATCTATTGAGCAAGTTTCTTTTGTTTGGAATAGGATACCTAATCCATTGAAGCACTTTGTTGAGGGGTTTGTAATTGATGACTAGGTGCGGGACACCACTCTCTATTTCTAAGTTTTTGTTGACATAAAAGGCTGAGCAACTCCAAGGTGACTTGGATGGACGGATGAGATTTTTTGATAATAAATCATTGATCTCCTTTTTGCAATGTTCAAGGAGGTCATGATTCATTTGAATGGGTCTTGCTTTGGTTGGAATGTCTCTCTCATGAAAATCCTTTTCATAAGGGAGTTGGACTATATGTTTTTTTCTTTCCCAAAAAGCATTAGGGTAGGTCCGAGCATATTTCTTTTTGAAAAAGTGATTGAAGCTCGTGAATCCTTGTCTGAATGAGTGGATTCCTTAGCTGGCTTTTTACTTTGGTATGATTGAGCTCTTTTTGTAAAGCCTGTACATGTGATTTCTTATGTCAGATAAGGTTGATCTCGTTGGGTTATTGAGTTTTGTTAGAGCATGTGAACTTCTTTTTGACTGATGGCAGACAAAAAGTTGAAAGACACTTTGGTACCCAGTACCTCAGTGTGGATTCCTTTGTCATCTACTTGGAATGGATAGATTTGAGTTAGGAATGGGGTCCCTTAAAATGATATTTTGAGAAAGATTTTTGACCAAAATAAAACTATTATAGAAGCAATAGTTTTGATTACAGACTTGAGTATTGGAGAGTTTGTACCTAACATTTAGGTTTGAACCATTGGCATTATTGAGACGTTCATAGGTTTTCTCATAGTATTGGGTAGGAATTATTCCTTCCCGAATACAGTTTTGATCTACACCAGAATCAACTAATTCAGTGGTGTTAATAGAGAAACTATTTCCTATGTGTAAGGAAATATTGACATACCATTTTTGGAAACCATCAATTAATCCTATTGATCAAGTGGATAAAACCATCATCATCTAATGGTTGATCCGGTAAGGGTAAAGGTTGGAATGGTTCACTATTACTACTTTTAGCTTGCTGATTTGCAGTTTGAACAATATTTCTAGAGTTTTCCAATAACTCTATCCTAACATTAGTTTGAAGCTGTTGATCATTGACTTGTTTTTTCAAGTCTTTGATTTGGGCTTTTAGGAGTTTAATTTCTCCTTGAAGTTCTACCATGGTCACCTATTTGAACAGATTTTGAGTAGGGTATTTCTCAAAGATGTTGTTGAGATTAAAAAGCTCAGAAGTACTGGCTGTTGTTCACGGGTAATGATTTCCCTAAGGTCGAGCAAATATTTTCTTTTGAGCTCTGGGTCATCTATTTTGTCAATGATATCAAGTAGAAACAGTTTATCAACTTTGTTTCTACTGATCATGTTAAGATGTGGACAGTTACAAATGTTCTCCGAACAATCGCAACTTTGAGCTGACCCACTATCACTAGTAGTTTGATCTATTTGTTGAATGAGTTCATCTGAAGACTCAGATCGATTGGTCACTAGATTCTTCACTAAGAAGAAGTTGAGTGAATTTGGATCTAAGGTCCTCTTGGTCCTTAAAGATTTCATTGATCTTGGATTTGGTCCTACAATTGGTTGAGGTGTGGCCTAGCTTCTTACAAGTCTAACAAACAATATCCTTGTTTTTGGGCTTATAAGCTTTCCTATGCTTCTTGGGCCTTGAATAGTATTGATCCTGATTTTGGGCCTTTTGTTTCCTTGGCTTGGTGTAGTAAGAAATTTGTTTGGGCCTAAATTTTTTTCTACGGGATGGAACCTGGATGTTGTCATATCCATATTGGGCACAAAAATTTCCCACAACTTGATTGAAAGAAAACCGATCAGTTTTTCATTTTTTGTTTTGTTCTTGACAGAGGGCTAAACCTTCTTTTTTGACAAATGCAAAGAGTTGACCATAATTTATTGAATTCCATGGGATTGAAGCACCTCCCATGAATTCAACTAACTTTTTGAGAATTTCTGTCACTAAAGAATTTGGGCAATCTTGCAACAAATCTTTCTTTCCAGAAAGAAGCGTTACATTCTTGTCGTTGGAAAATATCTATAACAAACACATCTTTGTACCAATGGAAGTCTCCTAGGGTTGGACACCTAAGATTGGTCAAAACTATTTTTGAGCTTTGAAGTTCTTCTTGAGGGTAACCGATGAAGTGCATTCCTATGGTATAGACTAACACTTCTACTGCATTTTGCTTCTCATGTTCTTCCATGAAACCTTGATCATCTTCCACTTGATATTTTTCTACGTGGTTGAGAATATTCTTCTGATCCAGATTACTTAAACTATTGTCCCACCAATACCGTAAGGAACCTATAAAACCTACAACAATATATCTTGCTATAGTATGATCAGAATGTTTGAGTGCTTTGTATGCTAAAGAGGCCATTCCTATTTCTTGAAGCAAATTCATAACCTCATACTTAGATCTACCATTTATGTTCCATTAATAAATGGCTTCTCCTGTGTATTGAGTACTTACGAATTTTGAGCGTTCTTCATATTGAATGTCTAGTGGAGTTGGTCTAGGATAGTAATTCCTAGTTGAACCAGTCTTGAATTTGGGCCTAGATTGACGTTGGACCTTATTAAGCTGGATGGGTTCATCATCACTAGAATGGGCTTGGGCTTGGCTTTCATCTATTGATGATATTGGGCTTGGAAGTTGGGCTAACTGTTGATTGCTTTGATCCAAAAGTTCCACTTTCCTAAAAGTAAGAGGTTCTTTGGATGTTAAAGGTAGATTGTAAGGTTTGAACAAAGGTGGAGATATATTTGAGGGAAATTGGGCTTGCTGCTTGGGCTGGAGGTTGTTCAATTTATCTTCTATAAGGCTAACTTGATTGGCTACCGTATGAAGGATTTGACTCTGGAAATTTTTCTGCTCATAAACCTTTTTGACATCACCTAAGGTTAATGACTCAGAATTTGATCTATTATCAGCAATTTTGAAAGGAGAAGCTGGAATGGTTGTTTCTCCTAATTTGAGATTGATTGATTCCAACGGTGGATGAACCAATTGGAAAAGACCATGGGATTTTGTCTCCCATTTCCTAGTTTGACTAGATTGAACTTGAATTGCTACAAAAGGGTAATGAATCTTGTTATTGGCAAGATACATTTTGAACCATGTAAAGAAAGGGATATTGACTTTGAGTCTATTCATTTCCTCATACCAAATTTCCTTAATTTGATCACATTTTATGATAGAGAAATTTTCCACAAACCATTTAAGATCATGTTTTTTGATGTTTCTAGGAACCTGTGGGTTCCTACATTTCCAAGTTTCTGGGATAGTGATTTGATCCCATTAGAGCAGTTTTGGCGTAAAGGTTGATGCAAGGGTATCCTGTCTTTGAGTGTGAACAGTGATCATGGTGGTTTCTCCTTTGTCATCACTAAGGAGACAGCTATGATCAAATTGAGATGTGAGTTGGTGGAACATCCCCACAGGCATGGTAGAGGCTTCTGACTCGTTAGGAAGTGCACGGGATGAACTTCCAGGAGCAACTGGAACATCCCTGCCGGTGCGGCAGAGATTTCAGACGCATTGGGCAGTGCACAAGAAGAACTTCCAGAAGCGACCGAAACATCCCTGCAGGCATGGCAGAGTCATCAAGCGCATTTGGCAGTGCACAGGATGAACTTCCCTGATCTGCCAAAACATCCCCTCATGCACGACAGAGGCATCCAGGGCATTCAGCAGTGCACGGGATAAACTTCTGGGAGTGACCGGAACAACCCTGTGGGCGTGGCAGCAGGGTCAGCCATGTTTGGCAGTGCTCAGGAGAATTTTGAGGAGTGACTGGAACATCCCCGCGGGCACGGTACCAGCATCAGACACATTCAGAAGTAGGCGGGATGAAGTTCTGGGAGTAACTGGAACATCCCCGTGGGCGTGGTGGCAGAGTCGGGCGTGTACGACCATCTAATGGATGAACTTCCTGGAGTGACAGAGGTGTGTGCCTTTGCCTGAACGTCCCTGCAAGCACAGCAGAGGCGTCGGGTGCATTCGGCAATGCACAGGAGTAACTTCGCAGACGACCAGAATATCACCATGGTGCAGCAGCAGTGTCGGGTGTGTTCTTGTTGGGGTCCCGATTTTTTCCCCAACTTTTTTACACCTTAGGGGTCAGCATGCCTACTAGAATCCTTCCTAACTTGCTGTCCCGTTTGATTCTTGAGTTCTTTTCTTATTTTATATCCCCTAAGCTGTCCTTTGGGTTAACTAATATATATATAAAGATATGTTGGATAGGCAAGACAACTCTTAAACCTATCACAACTTGCCTTGGTTGAAGAAGACAACTCTTAACTTCAACCTTAGCTCTTAAGCAAGGAAGACAACTCTTAACCTTAACTTAAGCCCAAGTTATCTCAAGACAACTCTTAAAAGATAACCGAAATATAAACAAGAATGTGAGCAAGAATGCTTACCTTTGATTCTTGATTAATGAATGAGAAAATAACAAAATTCGTAGCTTATGAGCTCCTCACAAATAATGGGCTGTATTTATAGTCCTAAGACAGCCTTATCCTAATTTAACTAGTACTTAGGTTCCTTATCCACTTAGGATATGTTTTCCTAAGTCAACAAGCTTTTCTAAGTCAAATAAAATATTATCAAGATAGACCATATCCTTTGTGTCCTAATCCTACTAGGATTCTTGGTCTTTCTTGAATTCCTACCTAGACTAGAATTCCTACTTTATCTTGTTTTCTACAGTAGCTGGACTTCCTCTTGGCTTATCCTTCCAGGACTAGGACTTTGAATGCATATCCTTCTGCCCTTTAGAATTCTTCTTGTCGCGACTATCCTATTGCTACTGGAACTCATCATGAGTATCCTACATTAATTAGGATTAAGTCAAATATTGGTTGGGCTTCACTGCTGGGCTGCATACTTTCTGTTGCCACTCTTGTTATGCACATTTTCTGGCCCATGCTCTCCTTTGCTGCCCCATTTTCTGCCCATTGCCTTTCCTGTATAATTAGGTTCTCAACAGTTCTGCAGTGTGCGGGGACGAACTTCTGGGAGCAACCGTAACATGCTCGCAGGTGCTGCAGAGGCATCGGGCACGTTTCAGCAGTACATCCCCCTAGGCATGGCAGTGCGCAGGGATGAACTTATGAGAGCATCCAGAACATCCCCTGCGGGCATGGTGGAGGCATCGGGCACATTTGGCAGTGCGGGATGAACTTCTGTGAGCAACCTGAACATCCCCGTGGGTGTAGAAGCGGTGTCGGGTGCGTTTGGCAGTGTGCGGGATGAACTTCTGGGTGCGACCGAAAAATCCCTGAGGCTTGGCAGAGGCATCAGACACGTTCAGCAGTGCTCAAGACGAATTTCCTAGAGGGACCGGAACATCCCCGCAGGCATGGCAGAAGCATCAGCCACGTTCGGCAGTGCATGGAACGAAACTTCCGGGAGCAACAAGAACACTCCTGCAGGCACGGCAGCAGTGTCGGACTCATTCAGCAGTGCACTGGACAAACTTCTAGGAGCGACTGGAACATCCCCGCCGATGAGGCAGAGGCATCGTACACGTTTGGCAGTTCGCAGGATGAACTTCTGTGAGCCACTGGAACATGCCCGCGGGCGCAGCAGCGGCATCGGGTGCATTGGGCAATGTGTGTTATGAACTTCCTAGAGCGACCAGAACATCCCCACTGATGTGGCAGGGGCATTGGGTACATTTGGCAGTGCACGGGATGAACTTCCAGGAGTGACCAGCACATTCCTGCAGGAGCAGCAGCTGCATCGACATGTTTGGCAGACAGGATGAACTTCAGGAGCGACCGGAGCATCCCCACAGGCGTGGCAGAGGTGTCGGACGCAATCAGCAATGCTTGGGACAAACTTCCGGGAGTGACGGGAAAAGGCCCATGGGCTCGGTAGAGGCATCGGACGCATTCGGCAGTGCTCAGGACGAACTTCTGGGAGTGACCGTAAAATCCTTGAGAGATTGGCAGAGGCATAGGGTGCATTTGGCAGTGCTCGGGACGAACTTCTGGAAGCGACCAGAACATCCCCGCAGGAGCGGCAGTGGCGTCGTATCCATTCGGCAGTGCGAGGGGGGAACTTCCGGGAGCGACTGGAAAGTCCTTGCAAGCTCAGCAGAAGCGTTGGACGCGTTTGGCAGTGCACTGGGACAAACTTCCGGGAGCAACTAGAACATACCCATGGGCGTGTCAGCAGCGTTGGTTGCATTGGGCAGTGCGCTGGACGAATTCTGGGAGCGACCTGAACATCCCTGCAGGCGCATCAGCGGCATCGGGCACATTGGGCAGTGCATGGGATGAATTCCAGGAGCAAATAGAACATCCATGCAGGCGCGTTGAATCGTCTGGTACATTTGGCAGTCATGGGATGAACTTCTGGGAGCGACCGGAACATCTCCCGCAGGCGGGTAGTGGCGTCAGCCACGTTGGGCAGTGCACAGGGATGAACTTGCGGGAGCAACCGGAACTTCCCTGCAGGCACTGCAGAGTCTTCGGGCACTTTGGGCAGTGCATGGGATGAACTTCTGGTAGTGACCAGAACATCCTCTAGGGCACGGCAGAGGCATCCGGCATGTTTGTCAGTGCAAGGGACAAACTTCCGGGAGCAACTGGAATATCCTCGTTGGCACGGCAGAGGCATCAGTCCCAAACTTCTTGGAGTGTCCGAAACATCCTCGCTGGCACGCAAGAGGCTTCGGGCGCGTTCGGCAGTGCACGAACTTCCGGGAGCGACCGGAACATTCCTGCAGGCGCAGCAGTGGCATCGGGCGCATTTCGTAGTGTGCAGGACAAACTTCCAGGATCGATTGGAACATCCCTGCAGGCACGGCAGAGGCATCAGGGTGCGATCGGCAGTGCGCGGGAGGAACTTCTGGGTGATACTGGAACATCCCCCCAGGCATGGGAAAGGCTTCCAGCTCGTTAGGAAGTGTGCGGGACAAACTACTGGAGTGAGCAAAACATCCCTGTGGGCATGGCAGAGGCATTTGGTGCATTTGGTAGTGCTGGGATGAAGTTCTGGAGCGACTAGAACATCCCCCCAGGTGCTGAAGCGGTGTCGGACCTGCTTGTGTCAGGGGTCCCAATTTTTTTCCCAACTTTTCTACACCTTAGGGGTCAGCACGACTACTAAAACCTCTCCTAACTTGTCTGTCCCGTTTGATTCTTGAGTTCTTTTCTTAGATTTACATCCCCTAAGCTGTCCTTCAGGATTAACTAATGTATAAAAGATATGTTGGATAGGCAAGACAACTCTTAAACCTATCACAACTTGCCTTGGTTGAAGAAGACAACTCTTGACTTCAGCCTTAGCTCTTAAGCAAGGAAGACAACTCTTCACCTTGACTTAAGCCCCAAGTTATCTCAAGACAACTCTTGAAAGATAACCAAAATATAAATCAAGAATGTAAGCAAGAATGCTAACCTAATTCAACTAGTACTTAAGTTCCTTATCCACTTAGGATATGTTTTCCTAAGTCAACAAGGTTTTCTAAGACAACTAAAACATTATCAAGATAGACCTTATCCAAATGTTTCCTAATTCTACTAGGATTCTTGGTCTTTCTTGAATTTCTACTTAGACTAGAATTCCTACTTTGACTAAACCTTTCTGTCCCTTATCTTATCTCTCTCTCCTACAGCTGCTGACCTTCATCTTGCTGTTTCCTTCTAGGATTAGGACTTCCATATGGCATTTCCTTCCATTCCAAGACTTCTCTTTGACGTGATCATCTTGTTGAAGCCAAACCTGCCATGACGTCCTGCTGCTGCTGGAGTTCTTCATGCCGTCCATGTCCTTCTCCTGCTCGGATTGCACCATGCGTATCCTGCCAATGCTGGTGTCCTTCTTGGCTTGGATGTCCGTGGTCAATTAGGACAGAGTCAGAACCTGGCCATGCTTCTCTGCATGCCGCGTGCATGCTTGTTGTGTGCACTTTCTTGCTTGTTGCTGCCTCTCTTGGTGCTTGGTGCCTCTCGTGCATTCGCTCGTGCTGCCAATAGTACGGGACAAACTTCTGGTAGTGACTGGAACATCCCCACGGCTGTATTGTCCAGTGCACAGGAAAAACTTCTGGGAGCAACCAGAACATACACCTGGTTACGGAACAGGCTTCCAGTGCGTTGGGTAATGCACGGGATGAACTTCTAGAAGTGACCAGAAAATCCCCCTGGTTGTGGCACAGGCTTCCAGTACATTGGGTAGTGTGCAGTACAATCTTCTGGGAGCAACCAGAAAATCCCCATGCATGCAGCCATGGTATCAAGCGCATTTGGAAGTGTTCATGATGCATTCAGAAGTGTGTGGGACGAAGTTCTGGGAGCAACTGGAACATCCCCGTGGGATGTGATGGAGGAGTCGAGCACGTATGATTGTCTGCGGGATGAACTTCCAAGAGTGATCGGAGCATCCCCATGGGCTCGGTAGAGGCATTGTGTGCGTTTGGCAGTGCGTGGTACAAACTTCAAAGAGTGACCAGACCATCTCCACTGGTGCAGCTGCAGCATCGGACATGTTCAGCAGTGCGCAGGACGAACTTCCAGCAGTGACTGGAACATCCCCCCAGTGTGGCACAGGGTTCTGGCACATTGGGTAGTGCATGAGACGAACTTCCGAGAGTGACTGGAACATCCCTGAGGGTGCGGCCATGGTGTTGGGCACATTCAGCAGTGTGTGTGGCGAACTGCTGGGAGCAACTGGAAAATGCCCCTGAGCTTGGCAGAGGCATCAAACGCGCTCAGCAGTGCTTGGGACAAACTTTCTAAAGTGACCAGAACATCCCTATGGGCTCGGCAGAGGCATTGGGCGTGTTTGGCAGAGCGCGAGACAAACTTCTGGGAGTCAACAGAACATCTCGCGGGCATGGCAGCAGTGTTGGACGCGTTCAACAGTGCACGAGACGAAGTTTCAGAAGCAACTGGCACATCCCTGTAGATGTGGCAGTGGCATCGGACAAGTTTTTCATTGCTCGGGATTAACTTCTGGGAGTGACTGGAACAACCCCACGGGCGCGGAAGAGGCGTCTGCCGCATTCAGTACTGTATGGGATGAACTTCTAGGAACAACTGGAAAATCCCAGTTGGCGCAGCAGAGGCTTCGGGCACATTGGGCAGTGTATGAGATGACCTTCCAGTAGCAACTGGAACATCCCAGTGGGCGCTGGCGCTCGGCAGTTCACGGGACAAAATTCCGAGAGCGATTGGAACATCACCACAGGGTTGACAGAGGTGTCAAGCACATTCAGCAGTGCACGGGACGAACTTTTGGGAGCGACCGGAACATCCCACGTGGATGTTTTGGTCATTCCTAGAAGTTTGTCCCGTGCACTGCCGAACACGCCCGATGCCTCTTCTGCATCCGCGAGGGATGTTCCAGTCGCTCCCAGAAGTTTGTCCCATGTACTGAACAACGCGCCTTATGCCACTGCCACACCCTCTCGGGATTTTCTGGTCACTCCCTGGAAGTCTGTCCCGTGCACTGCAGAATGCGCCCATCCATCTGCCATGCTCGCGGGGATGTTCTGGTCACTCCTGGAAGTTTGTTCTAAGCACTGGCGTATGCGTCTGACACCTCTGCTCTGCCCAAGGGGATGTTCCAGTTACTACCAGAAGGTCGTCCTGCACATTGCCAAACTGTTGAGGACCTTAGGAGGCAAAGGGAGTGTGAGAGAATGCACACAAGGCACCAGGCAGCAAGAGAGGCAGCAACCAACCAGCAAGTGCGCACAACCAGCATGCACACAGCAAGCAGTGAAGCACGGCCAGGTTCTGACTCAGTCCTAATCAATGGCGGAAATGAAAGCCAAGAAGAAGACCAGCATTGGCAGGACACGCATGAAGCAGTCCGAGCAGGAGAAGGAGAGTGACAGCATGAAGAACTCTAGCAGCAGCAGGACATCTTGGCAGGATTACCTTGGCAAGATGACCACACCAAAGAAGAAGTCAGCAGCTGTAGGAAGAAGATAAGATAAGATAGAAGACTAGTCAAAGTAGGAATTCTAGTCTAAGTAGGAATTCAAGAAAGACCAAGAATCCTAGTAGGATTAGGACACAAAGGATAAGGTCTATCTTGATAATGTTTTATTTGACTTAGAAAAGCTTGTTGACTTAGGAAAACATATCCTAAGTGGATAAGGAACCTAAGTACTAGTTAAATTAGGATAAGGCTGTCTTAGGACTATAAATACAGCCCATTATTTGTGAGGAGATCATAAGCTACGAATTTTGTTATTTTCTCATTCATTAATCAAGAATCAAAGGTAAGCATTCTTGCTCACATTCTTGTTTATATTTTCGGTTATCTTTTAAGAGTTGTCTTGAGATAACTTGGGCTTAAGTTAAGGTTAAGAGTTGTCTTCCTTGCTTAAGAGCTAAGGTTGAAGTTAAGAGTTGTCTTCTTCAACCAAGGCAAGTTGTGATAGGTTTAAGAGTTGTCTTGCCTATCCAACATATCTTTATATATATTAGTTAACCCGAAGGACAGCTTAGGGGATATAAAATAAGAAAAGAACTCAAGAATCAAATGGGACAGCAAGTTAGGAAGGATTCCAGTAGGCGTGCTGACCCCTAAGGTGTAGAAAAGTTGGGGAAAAAAATCAGGACCCCAACAAATTGGTGCTTTCATTGAGAGATCAGCACAACCACCAGTTGAGAGGAAGCACAAACACCTCTACAAATTAGTGCTCTAGTTGAGACAGCAGCACAGACACCAGTCAATTGCAAGGCATCAAGGTTACCATGTCATCTCGGCAGCATTCACCCGCACCACAGGAACAAACTGGGGAAGATTTCTCAGCCACCAACTGCGGAAGAATCCTTGCCTTGGAGAGGAACCAGAATGCGATCAATGACCAGGTAGGTGATATCAAACACCAACTATCATCTATCATTCATTCTCTTGAACAATTGAAAAGAGACACACCCCGAGTGGCCGGAAAACAAGTCCAAACTGAGCAGGGCAGAAACAGCCACCTACCACAAACGTCTAGGAGGCTTCAATCTAAAATCACACGGCACCAAGTGCATGAGGAAGATTCTGACCAGGAGCAGCTTTCCCTCTCAAGAAAGGGGGAAAAGGCACATGAGTTTGGGAAGCAGGAGGGAGACTTCACCAAACGAACACCTGCCCCATGATCACTACAATGATTATAGCGACAATGAGGAGGTGCTGGACAGAAGGCCTGCATCATGGCAACCAAGAAGGGTACGAAATCACCCTGAGGCAGAACCATGGCACACCACAAGGAGGGAAGATTGGCACTACGACAGCCCAAGCCATTACACATGGCCTAAGGTAAAAATCGAGTTCCCTACCTTTGAGAAGGGAGATCCAACCGAATGGATCTCCAAGGCTGAATTTTACTTTGAAAAACAAGGTATTGAAAGAGGTGAAAGGGTTGAGTTTGCATCCTATCACCTATGTGGGAGAGCCAACCAATGGTGGCGTTGGCTTAAGGCCACCTATGGCCGAGAAGGGAGAAGGATAGGCTGGACAAGGTTCACACAAGAGTTAGTGAACAGATTTGGCCCATCCAGCATGACAAACTATGAGGGACAGCTTGCCAAGATAAGGCAAGAAGGATCTCTAGAAAGTTACCTTGAAGAATTTGAGAGGTTAGCCGAATTGGTAGGACATTGGCCAGATAGTGCACTAATTGGCACTTTTCTAGATGGCCTTGTACCTTGGCTAAGCCGAGAAGTGAAGATGAGGGATCCAAACTCTCTCACTCAGTGCATTCGATTGGCAAGACTCATCAATGATGGGAGAAGCATCACCCGCAGCACAACCAAGGTCATCAAACCCTCGGACAAACTAAGTAAAGCACCCTCATCAAGTAAGACAGCGACCCCAAAAACAAAGGACCCTCTCAAACTATCCACCGAAGAAATCAACAGGAGGATCGAAAAGAGGCCTATGTTTTAGGTGCAACGATAAGTGGCAAGTTGGCCACAAGTGCAAGAAAGGGCTGTTCAACATCATTGAAGTAGTAAGTGATGAAGAACACGAGGAAAGCAGTGAGGAAGAACAAGAAAGCCGCATGGACAGCAAGGAGGAAGCAGAGTCAGAACACTCCCCTAGATCATGCGGAAGAAGGCGAAATCAATTTGCATGCAGTAGGGGCAACCACCAAGCCTACTGCCATGAGGTTATTTCGCAACCATTAACAGAAAAAATGTTTTAGTGTTGATAGATAGTGGAGCTACTCATAACTTTATCAACTCAAAATTGGTCAAAACACTTCAGCTACGTCCGAAAAAAGATTGCACCCTTTGAGGTAAGAGTGGCAAGCGGACAGAAGCTCAAGTGCACACAATTAATCCAGCCAGTAGCTATGCAGATTCAAGGAGTCAAAATAGAGGCGGAACTGCATGTGTTAGCCCTGGCAGGTCTTGATGTGGTTTTAGGCAATGCTTGGCTTAAAACCATAGGCAAGATAATGTTCGACTATGAATCCATGGCCATGCACTTCCAATGGAAGGGAAGGGACTGCACATGGGAGGC
Source organism: Xylocarpus granatum (assembly GCA_019650275.1). Lineage (NCBI taxonomy): Eukaryota > Viridiplantae > Streptophyta > Magnoliopsida > Sapindales > Meliaceae > Xylocarpus > Xylocarpus granatum. The sequence continues at coordinate 33,488 of BNST01001114.1, forward strand.
ATCCACCACCAATGCAGCACATGTTAAAGATGAAGAGATTGAGGGTGAAGATGAAAAGCCCAAATAACGCTTGGATTGATCTATGGATACCCATATCCAGCCCAAAGCCCAATTCAAGCTAACTACTAAAGGACGAAATAACGGCTAGTTTTTTAAATTGAAAGATATGTTGTTATGTGTTGTACCTAGCTGTTAGAAAAGTAAAGTAAGCTTGTACCTAGCCGTTAGGATGTTGTATATATAAACCCAAGATGTGTAAATATTTGGAGATAGAATACAAAAGCTCTTCAATTTTCTCTCTTCATCTATTTTCTCTCTACTTGCATTTTTTATTTGTTTATGTTGAATCTTTGAAATTGTGAGCTAAACACATTCAAATTCTATTTATCAACATGGTATCAGAGCAAGGTTGCATTTAGGGAGCTCATTTCATCATCTCTCCTTTATTTTTTACTCTCTCTTGGTTGTGTGATCAATCTCCATTGTGCAAGGCCAGGTTGCTGAAATTAAAATGGCAGCACAAGTGGGAAGTAGTTCTGCCAAGAGAGAGAATTTTTTCAATGTTGATTCCGACTACAAAATCACCACTAAGCTTACTACCTTTCCTCTAAATGGAAGGAATTACTCTACATGGGTGACGAATGCGACAAGGGCCTTACTGGGCATGAGGGTTCTGGGATTTGTTGATGGAGAAATTAATCAACCTAAGGTGGGAGATAAAGAATATGCTGAATGGAGATATGTTGATAATCTTGTCATTACTTGGATTATCAACTCCATTGATCAATCCTTGGTTGGTGCCTTCAACAAAGCCAAAACTGCCAAAGACCTTTGGAATGCACTTGCTAGAAGGTTCGAAAATCAAGGAAATCTCTTAAAAGTCTATGAGTTGAGGGAAATCATCACAAATGCCAAGATGAATGGGAGTGATTTCCTTTCCTACTCCAACAAAATCAAGGAAGCATGGGATGAATTGGAGTGTTTGAGGCCGATTACTACCAATGAGGAAGAATTGGAGAAAAGGGCCAATGAAGATCTTGTTTGTTTCCTCTTGGCAGGATTGGGGCCTAGTTTTGGGGACCTTAGGAATCAAATTCTAAGGAATAAGGAGATGCCACCATATGATGATGTGGTGAATATTGTGGATAGGGAATTGATGGCTAGAGAAGCGTTTGATAGAGATGAGCCTAAAATTGAGAAAGGTGCATTTGTGGAGGCAAAAGAAGTAGCAATGGTAACACAAGGGTTGAAAGAAAGCAAAACCATCAAATGTGAAAGATGTGGAAGACTAGGACACATCAAAAGAAATTGTAGGTTTTGTGATCATTGTGGAAAGTTTGGGCATAACAAGGATAAATGTTTTGAGCTTCATCCTCACTTGAAGAAGGAGAATAAAGCCAAAATTTCAGAAGAATTAAACCACAAATCAGAGGCAAACTTGTCCACAAATCTCATTGAGCAATTTGCAAAGTTCCTTCAATGTCAAAGGCCAAACACCTCTCAAGGTTTGATCTCTAATTTATCTTTAAATATTGATCCTTGGGTTATAGACTCGGGTGCTACAAATCACATGTTTAGAAGTAAAAATTTAGCTTCTAAAATTGAGTCTATAGGAAAGGATAAAAGGGTGAGTATAGCTAATGGAAAAGATATACCAATTAGTGGTTTAGGACACTTGAATATTTTGTCTAAGCATACTAAAGGTCTTTATATGCCATGTTTTTCTTCAAATTTGTTGTCCGTAAGTAGAATTACTAAAGATTTAGATTGTTATGTTATATTTGAACCTAATAAAGTAACATTTCAGGACATCAAGACCGGACAATTGATTGGTGAGGGAAGAGAGAAAAATGGGCTGTATGTTTTGGAAGATTCAAGCAAAGCCTTTAAAGTAGATAGCAGCAAAATCCAAGAACTTTGGCATGCTAGATTAGGGCATCCTCCTAGTCATATTTTGCAAAAATTAGTTCCTAACTTGAAATTTGATAAGATCAAAGATTGTAGTTCTTGTATTTTAGGAAAACAAACTAAGATACCTTTTGTACAATCTCATCATGAATATAATGATTTATTTGCTTTGGTACATTCTGATTTGTGGACTTCTCCCACTCTATCTCATAAGGGCTTCAAATATTTTGTAACTTTTATAGATCATAAATCTAGGTATACATGGATTTATCTTATTAAAAGGAAATCTGAGGTTTTTTGTTGTTTTAGAGAGTTTGTAATATTGATTGAAAACCAATTTGATAAGAAAGTTAAGGTGTTGAGAACTGATAATGGAGGAGAGTATGTGAACAACTTGTTTAAAGAGTTTTTAGTTAGTAAAGGAATTGTTCACCAAACTACTTGTCCTTACACTCCAGAACAAAATGGAGTGGCTGAACGTAAGAATAGGCATATTTTAGAGGTGGCAAGAACTATGATGTTCTATCACAATGTACCTAGAGAGTTTTGGGGGGAAGCTATTCTCACAGCGACACATCTTATTAACCGAACACCATCCATGGTACTGAAAGGAAAGACACCAATTGAGATTGCTTATAGTACCCAACCAAACTTGTCCTATCTTAGAATTTTTGGATGTGTATGTTATGTACATATGCCAAGTCATTCAAGAGATAAATTAAGTGAAAGAAGCATTAAATGCATCTTTTTAGGTTATTGTGTAGATACTAAGGGTTATAGGTGCTATAATCCCTTAACTAAGAACAAGTATATTTCTAGAAATGTTACTTTCATAGAAAATGACTCATATTTTCATAGCATTGGTAATGGAAAAGGTGAAGTTGATGATCCACTTCCTTTAGCCATAATACACAAGTATATACCACTATCTAGTGACGTACTAGGCAACCATGACCAACACTTGAGTAGTGATAACATAGAATCACAAGATCAAGAGTCTAATGAGGGTGAAACCAGCAATGAAAGTCTAGATGCACATTCACCTAGTGAAGTAAGTGAAGATTTACAGTTATCATCCAGTAGACTTAGAGACGAGGGAGAGCAAAATGAAATACATAGGGATGAACATTCGAATGTTCAAATAGAATCACTATCTAGTAACCAAGATGGGCCATCTATTAGTATACGAAGTGAGGGGGAGCATGTTGCACCTATGCAAGGCCCAAATCCCCCACTTAGGAGATCTCAAAGAATTCGACAATCTTCATCGGATTGGATGAAGAAAAGAGTGTTTTTCCACGGTAACAAAGTAATCGCACACCCTCTTGACCACTACTACACCTTAGGAAATGTAAAAGAGAGTTTTAGAGCCTTTTTAACTAAAGTAGACACCATTAAAGATCCTAATAACTTTAAGGAAGCTAGGGAATTATCAGTTTGGAGACAAGCCATGCAAGAGGAATTGGATGCTTTAGTTAAAAATAATACATGGGAATTAGTACCTTTACCTTTGGGAAAGAAGGTTGTAGGATGCAAATGGGTGTATAAGACTAAGTTAAATAGTGATGGAACCTTGGACAAACATAAGGCTAGGTTAGTGGCCAAAGGCTTCACTCAAACCTACGGCTTAGACTATACAGAAACTTTTGCACCAGTTGCAAAAATGAACACCATTAGGGTGCTTCTCTCCTTAGCGGCTAATTATAATTGGGATTTACATCAAATGGATGTAAAGAATGCTTTCTTGCAAGGAGAGTTAGAGGAAGAGGTTTACATGAGTTTACCTCAAGGATATGATGTTATGGTTCCAAATACACATGTTTGCAAATTGAAGAAAGCCATATATGGATTAAAGCAATCACCAAGAGCATGGTATAATAAGTTGCATAATGCATTGTGTTCTCAAAATTTTAAAGTGAGTGATGCTGATCATTCCTTATTTATTAAGCACTCAAGTGAGGGATCTACCATTGTTCTTATTTATGTGGATGATATTATCATCACCGGTTGTGACATTAATGGCATTAAGAGCATTAAAACATATTTGAAGTCTGCATTTGATGTTAAAGATTTGGGAAACTTACGATATTTTCTAGGTATAGAAATCGCTTATTCCAATGAAGGGCTATTTCTATCCCAAAGAAAATATGTTCTTGATTTGTTAAGTGAGACAGGAAAACTTGGAGCAAAGCCAGCTGTGACACCTATGGAGGCACTAAGAAGGAAGAAAGAGGATAACAAGCATGAAAACGAACATGACAAGGAGGAGCCATACAAGGACATCAAGCTTTATCAAAGACTTGTAGGTAAGCTTATATATTTAACTATTACACGACCTGATATTGTTTTTTCTGTGCAACAGGTAAGTCAACACATGTCATGCCCAAAGAATATACACATGGAAATGGTGAATAGAATTTTAAGGTACATAAAACAAGCACCGGGGCAAGGAATCTTGATGAGAAGAAATGGCCACCACAAGATATGTGCTTACACAGATGCGGATTGGGCCGGTAACTTCGAGGACAGAAGATCAACCACTGGTTATTGCACATTCGTGGGAGGTAATTTGGTGACTTGGAAAAGCAAGAAGCAAAGTGTAGTTGCAAGATCGAGTGCAGAAGCTGAATATAGAGCTATGGCATCTACTACGAGTGAATTGGTTTGGATAAAATCATTAGTGGAAGACTTAGGATTTTCAGTTGAAACACCTATAGACATGTACTGTGATAACAAGGCAGCAACACACATTGCATCTAATCCAGTGTTCCATGAGAGGACCAAGCACATCGAAGTTGATTGTCACTTCACAAGAGAAAAGTACTTGAGCAAAGTGATCAACATGCCTTATGTGAAGAGTGAAGATCAACTTGCGGATATATTCACCAAACCATGTACTCATCAACAACTTCTTAAGGTGAGTTCCAAGTTGAACTTATTCAATTTGTACAAGTCCAACTTGAGGGGGAGTGTTAAAGATGAAGAGATTGAGGGTGAAGATGAAAAGCCCAAATAACTCTTGGATTGATCTATGGATACCCATATCCAGCCCAAAGCCCAATTCAAGCTAACTACTAAAGGACGAAATAACGGCTAGTTTTTTAAATTGAAATTTATGCTGTTATGTGTTGTACCTAGCTGTTAGAAAAGTAAAGTAAGCTTGTACCTAGCCGTTAGGATGTTGTATATATAAACCCAAGATGTGTAAATATTTTGAGATATAATAAGAAGCTATTCATTTTTCTCTCTTCATGCATTTTCTCTCTACTTGCATTTTTACTTGGTTTATGTTGAATCTTTGAAATTGTGAGCTAAACACATTCAGATTCTATTTATCAACAAGACATCATTGTGAGGTAAGTACCCTTGAACGATTATACAGAAAAAGGGCACAATGTTTTGCGATTCTATTGGCCCACAAAAGAGGAAAACACAGCCGAACATCCTACACATGAAGACATACCAATAGGAGTAAGGGATCTTTTGGAGCAATTCAGAGATGTCTTAGGAGAGCCACAAGGACTACCACCCTCAAGACATTACAACCATGCCATCCCATTAATCGACGAAACCAAGGCGATTAATGTAGCACCTTACTGTATGCACACTTCCAAAAGAACGAGATCGAAAGACAAGTGGAGGAGATGCTACAGCAAGGTATTATCTGACCTAGCACCTCACCCTTTTCTTCTCCCGTTCTACTTGTTAGAAAGAAAGACGGAACTTGGAGGTTTTGCACCAATTATCGGGCACTCAACCAAGCAACTGTCAAGGATTATTTTCCGATCCCAACAATTGATGATATGCTGGACGAGTTACATGGAGCAAAGCTGTTCACCAAGCTGGATCTCAAGGCCAGATATCATCAAGTACACATGAAAGAAGAGGACGTGCAGAAGACAGCATTTCGGACTCATAGTGGACACTATGAGTACCTAGTCATGCCCTTCGGACTATGCAACGCACCCTCCACCTTTCAAGCAGCCATGAATGACATCTTCAAACCTTACTTGCACAGGTTTGTTTTAGTTTTCTTCAATGACATTTTGGTCTATTCTAGGAACCATAGATGATCACATAGAACACTTAGCAAAAGTGCTAGAAGTGTTAAGAAGAAATCATTTTGTCATCAAGCCATCCAAGTGCACATTCATGCAAGAGGAGCTTGAATACCTCGGTCACATCATATCCGAAGAAGGAGTGAAGGTAGACCAACATAAAATAGGAGCCATGCAAACATGGCCAACTCCAAAGAATGTCACAGAACTTAGAGGATTTCTAGGTTTGACAGGCTACTATCGCTGATTTGTTCGCAAATACGGTGCCATAGCAAAACCACTAACAGATTTGCTAAAGAAGGACAGATTCCTATGGACAGAGAAGAGTGAAGACGCATTCAAGTTGTTGAAGCAAGCTATGTGTGAGACCCCAGTGTTAGCACTGCCCGACTTCAACCAAACCTTCGAGCTTCACACTGACGCATGCCAAGATGGCATAGGTGCTGTCCTCAGTCAAGCCGGAAGACCTATTGCATACATGAGCAGAGTCTTAGGGCCCATGAAAAAGGAATGGTCAGTATACGCCAAGGAGATGTTAGCCATCATCCATGCAGTCAAGGTATGGCGACCTTACCTTCTTGGGAGGAAATTCCTGATCATTACAGATCAACAACCCTTGAGAAGCCTCATGGAGCAGAAAATTACCACCCCAGAGCAGCAAAAGTTCCTTGTCAAGTTGCTGGGATACGATTATGAAATAATCTACAAACCTGGCAAGGAAAAATAAAGTGGCAGACGCATTGTCTAGAAGCAATGGAGGTCAAGCGCTATGGACAGCATGTGAGCCTAATGACGCATGCCTCACTGCCATTAGCGGAGCGGAGTGGAATGTATGGACAGAAATCAAGGAGGCACTAGAAATTGACCCACAAAGCCAAGAGCTCACTGAGAAGGTCAAGAATTTTGACCCTAAGGTTAGTAAATTCACCCTTAAAAACAGATATATTTGGCACAAGCAGCAGGTATATGTACCAAACATACCGGGACTAAGAGGAAAGATCTTGAATCACTTCCACAACTCACAGGGAAGGAGGACATTCAGGATGGTTCCGTACTTACATACGAATTAAGTTATTCTTTTGGTGGGAAGGACTTAAAGCTGAGATCAAAAAGCTAGTCCGAGAATGTGATGTGTGTCAGTGCACCAAACCAGAAGGTGGCAAGACAAAGGGGTTATTACAACCTTTGCCAGTACCAGAACAAGTTTGGGAAGATTTGACAATGGACTTCATCACGAGAATGCCGAACAGCAAGGGTTATACGGTGATATTAACCGTAGTGGACAGACTCAGCAAGAGTGCACACTTTGTGCCACTCAAGCAGCCCTACACGGCAAAAGAAGTAGCCCAAGAGTTCATCAAGAACGTGGTAAGACTTCATGGCATACCACGAACAATGCTGTCCGATAGAGACACTGTCTTTATGAGCAAATTCTGAAAGGAGCTCTTCACACAGCTCGGCAGCAACTTGGTCGCCTCATCCGCCTTTCATCCACAAACAGATGGACAAAGTGAGGTAACCAATCGAACTCTAGAACAGTATTTAAGATGTTTTTGCCATGATCAGCAAAACAATTGGGAGGAGTACATACCATGGGCAGAACTGTGGTATAATACTACCTATCACACAGCAATCAAGATGTCACCATATCAAGCAGTATATGGAAGACTACCCCCGGGAATGTCAAGTTATACCATGGGGAACAGCCACATACATGAAGTAGATGTCACACTTCAATCAAGAGATGAGGTCCTGAAGAAACTCAAGCATGAGCTTGAGAAGGCAAGGGACCGAATGAAGAAACAAGCAGATAAAAAGAGGAAGGAAGTGGAATTTGAGGTAGGTGACTATGTCTATCTTAAGATCCACCCTAGGAGGAAAATCAAGGCTGGAAAGCCAACTACAGCGAAGCTGGCTAGGAAGTACTTTGGACCATATGAGGTGGTAGAGCGAATTGGAGCAGTAGCTTATCGCCTAAGACTACCATTAAACTCCAAACTACATCCAGTGTTTCACATTTCATTATTGAGAAAAAGGATAGGAGATGTGAGACAAGTGAATGAGGGACTGCCTGACATTTTCAAAGAAGATCACCTGGGGCCAACACCCAAAGGAAGCATTGGGATTTCGCATAGTAAGTTATGGGCACAATAGAAGGCCAGTATGGAGAGTACTCATATGGTGGAGTCATTCACCCAAGGATGAAGCAACATGGGAAGACTATGATGATATCCAGCAACGTTTCCCTAATTTCCACCTTGAGGACAAGGTGAGTCTCCAAGAAAGGGGGATTGTTGAGGACCTTAGGAGGCAAAGGGAGCGTGAGAGAATGTGTGCAAGGCACCAGGCAGCAAGAGAGGCAGCAACCAACCAGCAAGTGCGCACAACCAGCATGCACGCAGCAAGCAGTGAAGCACGGCCAGGTTCTAACTCAGTCCTAATCAATGGCGAAAATGAAAGCCAAGAAGAAGACCAGCATTGGCAGGAAACACATGAAGCCGTCTGAGCAGGAGAAGGAGAGTGACGGCGTTAAGAACTCTAGCAGCAGCAGGACGTCTTGGCAGGATTACCTTGGCAAGATGACCACACCAAAGAAGAAGTCAGCAGTTGCAAGGAAGAAAATAAGATAAAGACAGAAGGACTTAGTCAAAGTAGGAATTCTAGTCTAAGTAGGAATTCAAGAAAGACCAAGAATCCTACTAGGATTAGGACACAAAGGATAAGGTCCATCTTGATAATGTTTTATTTGACTTAGAAAAGCTTGTTGACTTAGGAAAACATATCCTAAGTGAATAAGGAACTTAAGTACTAGTTGAATTAGGATAAGACTGTCTTAGGACTATAAATACAGCCCATTATCTGTGAGGAAAACATATGCTCCGAATTTTGTATTTTTTTCATTCATTAATCAAGAATCCAGGCTAGCATTCTTGTTTTCATTCTTGTTTATATTTTGGTTATCTTTTAAGAGTTGTCTCGAGATAACTTGGGCTTAAGACAAGGTTAAGAGTTGTCTTCCTTGCTTAAGAGCTTAGGTTGAAGTCAAGAGTTGTCTTCTTCAACCAAGGAAAGTTGTGATAGGTTTAAGAGTGTTCTTGCCTATCCAACATATCTTTTATATATTATTTAACCCGAAGGACAGCTTATGGGACGTAAATATAAGAAAAGAATTCAAGAATCAAACGGGACAGCAAGCTAGGAAGGATTCTAATAGGCGTGGTGACCCCGTAAGCTGTAGAAAAGTTGAGGAAAAAAATCAGGGTGCCAACACTCTGACATGCCCGCGGGGATGCATGGGACACTCCTAGAAGTTTGTCCCAAGCACTGGTGAACACGTCCAATGCCTCTGCCAAGCCCACGGCGATTTTTCAGTCTCTTCCGAAAGTTCGTCCAGTACTGACAAACACTGCTGCCACGCCTGTGGGGATGTTCTGTTCGCTCCTGGAAGTTTGTCACGCACACTGCCGAACGTGCCAGACCCTCTGCTGCACCCGCAGGGATGTTCTGGTCGCTCCTAGAAGTTATTCCCACAGACAGTTGCACATGCGGGGATGTTGCTGTCATTCTAGGAAGTTCGTTCCATGCACTACTGAACTCGTCTGACACCGCTACCATAACCATAGGGATGTTCCAGTCACTCTAGGAAGTTGGTCCCATTCACAGGAAAACTGTTAAGGACCTTAGGTTGCAAAGAGAGCGTGAGTGAATGCGCGCATGGTGCCAAGCAACAAGAGAGGTAGAAACAGACCAGAATGTGCTGCAACAAGCCTGCATGCAGTGAAGCACGGCCAGGTTCTGACTCAGTCCTAATTAACTGCAGAAATCCAAGCCAAGAAGAAGACCAGCATTGGCAGGACACACATGAAGCAATCCGAGCAGGAGAAGGAGAGTGACGGAGTGAAGAACTCCAGCAGCAGCAGGACGTCTTGAAAGGTTTACTTCAGCAAGATGACCACACCAAAGAGAAGTCTTGGAGAGGAAGGAGACACCATAGAAAAAGTTCTAATCCAAGAAGTAAATGGCAAGAAGAAGTTCAGCATCTGTTGGAGAGAAGATAAAATAAGGACAGAAAGACTTAGTGAAATAGGAATTCTAGTCTAAATAGGAATTCAAGAAAGACCAAGAATCTAGTAGGATTAGGAAACAATGGAACAAGGTCTATCTTGATAATGTTTTAGTTGACCTAGAATACCTTGTTGACTTAGGAAAACATATCCTAAGTGGATAAGGAACCTAAGTACTAGTTTAATTAGGATAAGGCTGTCTAATACTATAAATACAACCCATTATTTGTGAGGAGGATATATGCTCCGAATTTTGTATATTTTGCATTCATTAATCAAGAATTAAGGTTAGCATTCTTGCTTCCATTCTTGTTTATATTTTGGTTATCTGTTAAGAGTTGTCTTGAGATAACTTGGGCTTAAGACAAGGTTAATAGTTGTCTTCCTTGCTTAAGAGCTTAGGGGACATAAATATATGAAAAGAACTCAATAATCAAATGGGACAGCAAGTTAGGAAGGTTTTTAGCAGGCGTGCTGACCCCTAAGGTGTAGAAAAGTTGGGGAAAAAAAGGGGACCCCAACAGTTCAACAGTACGTGGGACGAACTTTTGTGAGCTACCAAAACATTCCTGCATGCTTGGTAGAGGCTTGAGGCACATTGGGAAGTGCAGAAGACAAACTTCTGAGTGTGACCAGAACATCCCCGTGGATGCAGCAGAGTCCTCGGATGCATTCGGCAGTTTGGGTGACAAACTTCCAGGAGTGGCCAAAAGATCCCCGCAGACACAGTTGCAGGGTCGAACACTTTTGGCAGTGCGTGGGATGAACTTCTGGGAGTGACCAGAACATTGCCGTGGCCACTTCTTAGGCTTCAGGCATGTTGGGCAGTGCATGGCTTGAACTTTGTAGAGCGACTGGAACATCCCCACGGATGGGGCAGAGGCTATGGGCAATTCAGGCAGTGCATGAGACAAACTTCCAGGAGTGACTGGAACATCCCGATGGCTTAGTAGATGCTTTAGGCACGTTCACCAATGTGCAGGACAAACTTGAAGGAGCAACCGAAAAATTCCTGCAGGCTCATAAGAGGTGTCGAATGCATTGGGCAGTGCTTGAGACAAATTTCTAGGAGCGACTGGAATATCCCTGCATGCAGAGCAGAGGCATCAGGTGCATTCGTGTTGGGGTCCCAATTTTTTTCCCCAACTTTTATACACCTTAGGGGTCAGCACCCCTGCTGGAATCCTCCCTAACTTGTTGTCCCGTTTGATTCTTGAGTTCTTTTCTTATATTTGCATCCCCTAAGCTGTCCTTTGGGTTAACTAATATATATAAGGATATGTTGGATAGGCAAGACAACTTTAAACCTGTCACAACTTACATTGGTTGAAGAAGACAACTCTTAACTTCAACCTTAGCTCGTAAGCAAGGAAGACAACTCTTAACTTCAACCTTAGCTCATAAGCAAGGAAGACAACTCTTAACCTTGTCTTAAGCCCAAGTTATCTCAAGACAACTCTTAAAAGATAACGAAAAACATAAACAAGAAAGTAAGCAAGAATGCTGACCTTGATTCTAGATTATTGAATGAGAAAATAACAAAATTTGGAGCATATCTCCTCCTCACAAATTATGGGCTGTATTTATAGTCCTAAGACAGCCTTATCCTAATTTAACTAGTACTTAGGTTCCTTATCCACATAGGATATGTTTTCTTAAGTCAATTCTAAGTCAACTAAAACATTATCAAGATAAACCTTATCCCATTGTTTCCTAATCCTACTAGGATTCTTGGTCTTTCTTGAATTCCTACTAAGACTAGAATTCCTACTTTGACTAAGTCCTTGGATTAGACTTCTGCTGTGGTGTCCTTCCTCTCCAAGACTTCTCTTTGGCGTGATCATCTTTCTGAAGTAAACCTTTCAAGACGTCCTGCTGCTGTTGGAGTTCCTCATGCCGTCACTCTCCTTCTCTTGCTCGGATTGCTTCCTGCGTGTCCTGCCAATGCTGGTCTTCTTCTTGGCTTGGATTTTTGCAATCACTTAGGACTGAGTCAGAACCTGGCTATGCTTCACTGCTTGTTGTGCACATATTCTGGCCTGTTTCTGCCTCTCTTGATGCCTGGTGCCTTGTTTGCATTCACTCACTCTCCCTTTGCCTACTAAGGTCCTCAACAATTTGGCAGTGTGCGGTACAAACTTCTGAGAGTGGCCGGTACATCCTTGCCACCACAACAGAGGTTTTGGGTGCATTCGGCAGTGTAACCGAAACATTGCCTCAGGCGCCGTAGCGGCATCAGGATCATTCGGCAGTGTGCAGGACAAACTTCTGGGAGCAACCAGAAATTCCACTCGGGCTCAGCAGAGGCGTTGGACGTGTTTTGCAGTGTGCGGGATGAACTTCCGGGGGCGACTGAAATATCCCTGCAGGCTTGGCAGAGGCATTGCACGAGTTCGGCAGCACTCGATTGGAACTTTTGGGAGTGACTAGAACATCCCCACGGGCATGGTGGTGGAGTCATACACATTCGGCAGTACACAGGATGAACTACCAGGAGCAACTGGAACATCCCCACGAGCACAGGAGAGGCTTCATGCGTGTTGGGTAGTGCATGGGACGAGCTTTTGGGAGCGATCGGAACATACTCACAGGCATAGGGGAGGCATCAGGTGCGCTCGGCAATGGGTGTGTTTGACATTGCACAGGACGAACTTCCGTGAGTGACCGGAACATCGCCGCGGGCTTGGCAGAGGCGTCGGACGCGTTCAGCAGTGCTCGGGACAAACTTTTGGGCGTGACAAAAAATCCCCTAGAGTGTGGAAGAGGCATCGAGTGTATTTGGCTGTGGATGGAACAAACTTCCAGGAGCTACCGGAACATCTCTGTGGGCATGGCCGAGGATTCGGGTACATTGGGTAGTACACAGGACGAACTTCTGGGTGTGACCGGAACATCCCCACAGGCGCAGCATAGGCATCAGGTGTGTTTGGCAGTGCACGGTACAAACTTCCGATAGCAACTGTTAATTCCCCGCAGGCTTGGCAGAGGCGTCGGACATGTTCGGCAGTGCTAGGGATGAACATCCGGAGCAATTAGAACATCCCCATGGGCGTGACAGAAGTGTCGAGCATGTTTGGGCATGTGCAGGATGAACTTCCAGGGCCAAGGAGAACATCTCTGCAGGCTTGGAAGAGGCGTCAGGCATATTCAACGGTGCCCAGGACAAACTTCCAGCAGTGGCCGGAACATTCCTGCAGGCACGGCAGTGCCGTTGGGCACTCTCGGCAATGCGAGGGACAAAACTTCCAGGAGTGACTGGAGCATCCCATGGGCCTAGTAGAGGCTTTGGGCACGTTAGGCAATGTGCAGGACAAACTTCCAGGGGCAACCGAAACATGCCAGCGGTCGTGGCAGATGTGTTGAACATGTTTGTCAGTACTTGTGACAAACTTCTGGGAGCAACCAGAGCATCCCTGCGGTCACATCAGAGGCTTTGGGCTTGTTCGGCAGTGTGCAGGACAAACTTAAGGGAGCGACCGAAAAATCCCCACAGGCTCGGCAGAGGTGTCAGCCATGTTGGGCAGTGCTTGGGACGAACTTCCAGAAGTGACCGGAATATCCTTACATGTGTGGTGGAGGTGTCGGGTGCATTCGGCATTGCAAGGTATGAACTTCCAGGAGCAGCCGGTACATCCCTGTGGCCGTAGCAGAGGCTTTGGGTGTGTTCCCAATGTGCAGGATGAACAACTGGGAGAGACTGGAACATCCCTGTGGGCGTGGAAGCAGCGTCGGGCTCCTTCGGCAGTGCATGCTATGAAATTTCGGGAGTGACCAGAAATTCCCTGCAGGCTTGGTAGAGACACCGGACACATTTAGCAGTGCACGGGATGAACTTCTAGGGTCGACCGAAATATCTCCTCGGGCTCAGCAGTGGCATTGGATGCATTTGGTAGTGCTTGGGGTGAACTTGCGAGAGCGACTGGATCATTCCTATGGGCACAGCAGTGGAATTGGATACATTTGGCAGTGAACAGGGCGAACTTCTAGGAGCAGCTGGAACATCCCAACAGGTATGGGAGATGCTTCGTGCTAATTGGGCAGTGCATGAGACGAGCTTCCAGGAGCAACCGGAACATCCCTGTGGGGAGAGGCAGAGGCTTCAGGTGTGTTTCTCAGTGCATGGTATAATCTTCCATGAGTGACTGTAAAATCCCTGCAGGCTTGGCAGATGCACAGTATGAACTTTTGGGAGCGACCGAAAAATCCCTGCAGGCTCAGCAGAGGCTTCGGGCACGTTCAATAGTGTGTGGGACAAACTTCCGAAAGCGACCAGAACATCCCCGCGATGCGGCAGTGGCGTTAGACAAGTTCCGCAATGTGTTGGATGAACTTCCGGGAGCAGCCCGGACATCACTGCAGGTGTGGCAGTGGCATTGGACACGTTTGGCAGTGTGTGGGACAAACTTCTGAGATCAACCGGAACATCCCCACGGGCACGGCAAAGGCTTCTGGTGTGTTTGTCAGTGGACAGCACCAACTTCCCTGAACGACCAGCACATCCCTGCAGGCACAGAGTGGCGGCAGGCACATTCGGCAGTGACAAACTACCTGGAGCAACCACAACATCCCCGCGGGCACAGCAATGGCTTTGGAAGCATTTGGCAGTGTGCATCTTTAACTTCCGGGAGCAACCAGAACATCCCCATGGGTACGGCAGCGACATTGAGAGCGTTTGACAGTGTATGGGACGAACATCCTGAAGTGACCGGAACATCCACGCGGGTGCTGGTAGTAGCATTTGGCAGTGCACTGGACGAACTTCTGAAGGCAACCGGAAAATCACTGCAGGCTTGGCAGAGGCATTGGACACATTCGGCAGTTCTCAGGATGAACTTCTGGGAGTGACCAATACATCCCTGTAGGCATAGCAGAGTCTTTAGGTGCATTGGGCACTGTGTGGGATGAACTTCTAGGAGCGACTAGAATATCCCTGCAGGTGTAGCAGAGGCGTCAGGTGCATTTAACAGTGCACGCGATGAACTTCAGGGAGTGACTGCAACATCTCTGCGGGTACAGCAGCGGTGTCAGGTGCATCCGTCAGTGCACGAGACGAACTTCTGAGATGGACCGAAACATCCCCACGAGCACGGTAGAAGCATTGGGCACATTTGGCAGTGTGTAGGATGAACTTCTAGGAGCTACTAGAACATGCCCCCCAGGTGCCGCAGAGGCTTCCGACGCATTGGACAGTGCACGTGATGAACTTCTGGGAGCAAATAAAATGTCACCATGGGTGCAGCAGAGGCATCGTGCACATTCGGCTGTGTGCAGGACAAACTTCCAAGAGCAATCGAAACATCTCCCCAGGCACAAAAGAGGCCTCCGGCGTGTTGGACAGTGCACGGGATGAACTTTTGGGAAATGACCAGATCATCCCTGCAGGCACGGCAGTGGCATTTGGCATGTCCGGCAGTGCTCAGGATGAAGTTCCAGGAGCGACTAGAACATCCCCGCAGCTGTGGCAGCAGTGTTGGACAAACTTCCGGGAGCGACCGGAACAACCTTGCTGGCGTGGCAAAGGCTTTGGGAGCAACCAGAACATCCCCGGGGTCATGGCAGCAGCATCAGACACATTCAGCTGTACATTGGACAAACTTCCTGGAGTGACTGCAATATCTCCATGGGCACGGCAGAGGCTTTGGGCAGGTTGGCTAGTGCATGGGATGAACTTCCAGGAACGACGGGAACATCCTCACAGATGCGGCAGAAGCTTTGAGTGCATTGGGCAGTGTACGGGACAAACTTCTGGGAGCAACCAGAACATCCCCGTGGGCGAAGCAGAGGTGTCGGGTGTGCTTGGCAGTGCACAGGAAGTACTTCCAGAAGCAACTGCAACATCCCTGCGGGTGCAACGGCGGAATCGGTAATGTTCGTGTTGAGAACCTAAGTATGCAGGAAATGCAACGGGCAGAAAATGAGGCAGCAAAGGAGAGCATGGGCCAGAAAGTGTGCAGAACAAGCATGGCAACAGCAAGTGTGCAGCCCAGCAGTGAAGTCCAGCCAGTATTTCACTTAATCCTAATTAGTGAAAGACATTCACACCACAGGAGTTCCAGTAGAAGAAGCACAACACATCCATGTCAAGAAGAGTTCCAGCAGGAGAAGGACATAGAGAGCATGAAGAACTCTAGCAGCAGCAGGACGTCATGGCAGGTTTAACTTTAGCAAGATGTTCACGTCAAGGAGGAGTCTTGGAATGGAATGACAAGCCATAGCAGAAGTTCTAATCCAAGAAGGAAATGGTAAGAGGAAGTCCAGCTGCTGTAGAATACAAGATAAGGTAGGAATTCTAGTCTAGGTAGAAAATCAAGAAAGACCAAGAATCCTAGTAGAATTTGGAAACAGTGGGATAAGGTATACCTTGATAATGTTTTAGTTGACTTAAAATACCTTATTGACTTAGGAAAACATATGCTAAATGGATAAGGAACCTAAGTACTAGTTGAATTAGGATAAGGCTTTCCAAATACTATAAATACAGCCCATTATTTTGTGAGGAGGAGATATGCTCTGAATTTTGTATATTTCTCATTCATTAATCAAGAATCAAGGTTAGCATTCTTGCTTCCATTCTTGTTTATATTTTGGTTATCTTTTAAGAGTTGTCTTGAGATAACTTGGGCTTAAGACAAGGTTAAGAGTTGTCTCCCTTGCTTAAGAGCTTAGGTTGAAGTTAAGAGTTGCCTTCTTCAACCAAGGCAAGTTCTGATAGATTTAAGAGTTGTCTTGCCTATCCAACATATCCTTTTATATATTAGTTAACCTGAAAGGACAGCTTAGGGGATGTAAATATAAGGAAAAAAACTCAAGAATTAAACAGGACAGTAAGTGAGCAAGGTTTTTAGTAGGCGTGCTGACCCCTAAGGTATAGAAAAGTTGGGAAAAAAATCGGGACTCCCAACAGTTTGGCGATGCGTGGGATGAACTTTTGGGAGTGACCAGAACATTCCCTCAGGTGCAACAGAGGCTTCAGTCGAATTGGGCAGTGCATGGGATGAACTTCTGAGAATGACTGGAAAATCCTTGTGGGCTCGGTAGAGGCATTGGATGAGTTCGACAAGGTTCAGGAGGAACTTCTGGGGGCAATCGAAACATCCTTGCAGGCACAGCAGTGGCTTCGAACACATTCAGCAGTGCACAGAACAAACTTCCTAGAGCGACCGGATTATCCCCACGGGTGCTGTAGAGGCTTCAGATGCATTTGGCAGTTCACAGGAGGGACTTCCTGGAGCGACCATAACATCCCAGTAGGTGTGGCAGAGACTTCAGGCCTGTTTGGCAGTGCACAAGATGAACTTCTGAGAGTGACCTAAAAATCCCTGTAGGCTTGGCAAAGGCGTCAGATGTGTTCAGAAGTGCTTAGGATGAACATGCAGGAGCAATCGGAACATCCCCTCGGGCGTGACAATGCCGTGGGGCGCATCCAGCAGTGTTCAGGACGAACTTCTAGGAGCAACCGGAACATCCCTGCAGGCACAGCAGAGGCGTCAGGCATCTTGGGCAGTACATGAGATGAACTTCCAGGAGTGACCTTAACATCCCACTGGCACAGTAGAGGTGTCAGGTGTGTTCAGCAACGTGTGGGACAAACTTCCGGGAGCAACCAAGTCCCATGGGTGCATGTTGAGAACCTAATATGCAGGAAAGGCAATGGGCAGAGTGTGGGCCAGAGAATGTGCGCAACAAACTTGGCAACAGCAGGTGTGCACCCCGGCAGTGAGGCCTGGGCGTTCCTAATCAATGAAGGACATTCATGCCAACAAGAGTTCCAGCAGAAGAAGAATATTTGCATCAACAAGAACTCCACCAGCAGTAAGACATTTATGCCAAGCAAAGTTCTAGCAGCAGCAGGACATCCATGCCAAGCAGAGTTCCAGAAGCAGCAGGACATCCATGCCAAGAAGAGTTCTATCAGCAGTAGGACACTCATGATGAGTTCCAGTAGCAATAGGATATGCATTCAGAGTCCTAGTCCTACAAGGATTAGGCAAGAGGAAGTGCAGCCACTATAAAATACAAGATAAGGTAGGAATTCTAGTCGAGGTAGAAATTCAAGAAAGAACAGGAATCCTAGTAGAATTAGGAAACATTTGGATAAGGTCTATCTTGATAATGTTTTAGATGACTTAGAAAAGCTTGTTGACTTAGGAAAACATATCCTAAGTGGATAAGGAACCTAAGTACTAGTTAAATTAGGATAAGGTTGTCTTAGGACTATAAATACAGCCCATTATTTATGAGGAGAAAGGAAGCTACGAATTTTGTATATTTCTCATTCATTAATCAAGAATCAAAGGTAAGCATTCTCACTCACATTCTAGTTTATTTTTTGGTTATTTTTTAAGAGTTGTCTTGAGATAACTTAGGCTTAAGTTAAGGTTAAGAGTTGTCTTCCTTGCTTAAGAGCTAAGGTTGAAGTTAAGAGTTGTCTTCTTCAACCAAGGGCAAGTTGTGATAGGTTTAAGAGTTGTCTTGCCCATCCAACATATCTTTATATCTATTAGTTAACCCAAAGGACAGCTTAGGGGGCGTAAATATAAGAAAAGAACTCAAGAATCAAATGGGACAGCAAGTTAGGAAGGATTCTAGTAGGCGTGCTGACCCCTAAGGTGTAGAAAAGTTGGGGAAAAAATTGAGATCCCCAACAGTGCAGCAGCAGTGTCGGACACATTCGGCAGTGCATGGGATGAACTTGTTGGAGCAACCGGAGCATCCCTGTGGGTGTGGCAGCGGCGTTGGGTGCATTGGTCAGTGCACCGGACAAACTTCCCTGACTGACCGGAATCATCCTATGCCGCTCCTGTTCCCTTGCTGCCTTGGCAGTGCACTGTGCGCGGGACAAACCTCCAAGAGTGACCAGAGCAACCCTGCGGGTGAGGCAGTGGCTTCGGACACATTGGGCAGTGCTTGGGATGAACTTTCGAGATGACCAGAACATCCTTGTGAGCGTGCCAGAGGCTTTGGGCATGTTGGGCAGTGCGCGGGATAAACTTCTGGGAGAGACCAGAACATCCATGCAGGCGCAGCTGAGGCATTGGACGCGTTCAGCAGTACATGGGATGAACTTCCAAGAGTGTCTGGAACATCGCCACTGGTGCGGCAGAAGCATCACCCATGTTGGTCAGTGGACGGGACGAACTTCTGAGAGCAACTGGAGCAACCCTACTGGCACGGCGGAGGTGTTGGGATCATTCACCAGTGTGTGGGACGAACATCTGGGAGTCACTGGAATATCCAATGGGTGGAGCAGCAGAGGCTTTGGGCGTATTGAACAGTGCACGGGATGAGCTTTCAGGAGTGACCGGAACATTGTGGTGGGCACAGCAGAGGCATTGGGCTAATTTGGCAGTGCACGGGGCAAACTTCCGGGAGTGACTGGAACATCCCCAAGGGTGTGGCTGAGGTGTCAGCCACGATCTGCCGGGTGTGGGGCAAACTTCATTGACCAACTAGAACATCCCAGTGGGCATAGAAGAGGCATCGAGTGCATTCGTGTTGAGGACCTTAGGAGGCAAAGGTAGTGCGAGCAAATGTGCGTGAGGCGCCAAGCAGCAAGAGAGGCAGAAATAGGCCACAATGTGCGCACAACAAGCACGCATGCAACATGCAGTGGAGCACAGTCAGGTTCTGACTCTGTTCTAACTGAGTACAGAAATCCAAGCCAAGAGGAACACCAGCATTGGCAGAACATGGACGGCATGAAGAACTCCAGCAGCAGCAGGATGTCATGGCACGTTTGACTTCAGCAAGATGTTCATGTCAAGGAGAAGTCTTGGAATGGAAGGACACGCCATATGGAAGTCCTAATCCTATATAGAAATGTTAACATGAAGGTCAGTAGCCGTAGGAGAGGAGATAAGATAAGGACAGAAAGATTTAATCAAAGTCAAAAATTTTAGTATAAGTAGGAATTCAAGAAAGACCAAGAATCCTAGTAGGATAGGGGAAACAATGGGATAAGTCATCTTGATAATGTTTTAGTTGACTTAGAAAACCCTGTTGACTTAGGAAAACATATCTTAAGCGAATAAGGAACCTAAGTACTAGTTGAATTAGGATAAGGCTGTCTAATACTATAAATACAGCCCATTATTTGTGAGCAAGAAGATATGCTCCCGAATTTTGTATACTTCTCATTCATTAATCAAGAATCAAGATTAGCATTCTTGCTTCTATTCTTGTTTATATTTTGGTTATCTTTTAAGAGTTGTCTTGAGATAACTTGGGCTTAAGACAAGGTGAAGAGTTGTCTTCCTTGCTTAAGAGCTTAGGTTGAAGTCAAGAGTTGTCTTCTTCAACCAAGGCAAGTTGTGATAGGTTTAAGAGTTGTCTTGCCTATCCAAGATATCCTTTATACATTAGTTAATCCCGAAGGACAGCTTAGGGGACGAAAATCCAAGAAAAGAACTCAAGAATGAAACGAGACAAAAAGTTAGAAAGGTTTTTAGTAGCCATGCTGACCCCTAAGGTGTAGAAAAGTTAGGGAGAAAATTCAGCACCCCAACAGTTCTGCAGCGAACAGAACAAACTTTTGGGAGTGACCAGAACATTACAGCAGGTGTGGCAGAGGCATCGGGCACGTTTGGTAGCACATGGGACAAACTTCCTGGAGTGACCCGAACATTCCCCCCGACACAGCAGTGGCATTGGACACGTTCGGTAATGCATGGGACGAACTACCGGGAGCAACCAGAACATCCCTACAGGCACGGCAGAAGCTTTGGTTGCATTAGGCAGTGCATGGTATGAACTACTGGCAGCGATGAGAACATCCCTGCAGCCCGGAAGCTTGAAGGTTTGGTTGAAGTCGGGCAGTGCTAACACTCGGGGTCTCACACATAGGTTGCTTCAACAACTTGAATGTATCTTCACTCTTCTTTGTCCATAGGAGTCCATCCTTCTTCAGCAAGTCCGTTAATAGTTTTGCTATGGCGCCGTATTTGCGAACAAATCGGTGGTAGTAGCCTGTTAAACCTAGAAATCCTCTAAGTTTTGTGACATTCTCAGGAGTTGGCCATGTTTGCATGGCTCTTATTTTTTGTTGGTCTATCTTTACTCCATCTTCGGATATGATGTGACTGAGGTATTCAAGCTCCTCTTGCATGAATGTGCACTTGGATGGCTTGATGACAAAATGATTTGTTCTTAACACCTCTAGCACTTTTGCTAAGTGTTCTATGTGATCATCGTGGTTCCTGGAATAAACCAAAAATGTCATCAAAGAAGACTAAGGCAAACCTGCACAAATAAGGTTTGAAGATGTCGTTCATGGCTGCTTTAAAAGGTGGAGGGTGCGTTACATAGTTCGAAGGGCATGACTAGCTACTCGTAATGTCCACTATGAGTCTGAAATGCTGTCTTCTGCATGTCATCTTCTTTCATGTGTATTTGATGATATCTGGCCTTGAGATCCAGCTCGGTAAACAACTTCACTTCATGTAGACTTGTCCAGCATATCATCAATTGTTGGGATTGGAAAATGATCCTTGACAGTTGCTTGGTTGAGTGCCCAGTAATCGGTGCAAAACCTCCAAGTTCCATCTTTCTTTCTAACCAGTAGAATGGGAGAAGAAAAAGGGGAAGTGCTAGGTTGGATAATACCTTGCTGTAGCATCTCTTCCACTTGTCTTTTGATCTCATTCTTTTGGAAGTGTGCATATCGGTAACGTGCTACATTAATCGCCTTGGTTTTGTCAATTAATGGAACGGCATGGTTGTAATGTCTTGAGGATGGTAGCCCTTCTGGCTCTCCTAAGGCATCTCTAAATTGCTCCAATAGGTTCCTTACTGCTGATGGTATGTCTTCATGCTTGTTCTACCCTTCATGATGTTTGGCCGTGTTTTCCTCCTTTGTGGTCAAGAGCATCGCAAAACATTGTGCTCTTTTTCTGTACAGTCATTTCAAGGGTACTTACCTCACAATGATGTGCTTCATTGGTGGTGGATGCCTCCCATGTGCAGTCCCTTCCCTTCAATTGGAAGTGCATGGCCATGGATTCGTAGTTGAACATTATCTTGCCTATGGGTTTTAAGCCAAGCATTGCCTAAAACCACATCAAGACCTGCCAGGGCTAACACATGCAGTTCTGCCTCTATTTTGACTCTTTGAATCTACATTGCTACTACCTGGATCACTTGTGGGCACTTGAACTTCTGTCCACTTGCCATTCTTACCTCAAAGGGTGCAATCTTTTTCGGACGTAGTTGAAGTGTTTTGACCAATTTTGTGTTGATGAAGTTATGGGTAGCTCCACTATCTATCAACACCAAAACATTCTTCCCATTAATGGTTGCAAACAACCTCATGGCAGTAGGCCTGGTGGTTGGCCCTACTGCATGCAAGTTAATTTCGCCTTCTTCTGCATGATCAGGGAAGTGTTCTGCCTCTGCTTCCTCCTCGTTGTCCATGCAGCTTTCTGTTTCTTCCTCACTGCTTTCCTCGTGTTCTTCATCACTTACCACTTCAATGATGTTGAACAGTCTTTTTTGCATTTGTGGCCAACTTGCCACTTATCGTTGCACCTAAAACATAGGCCTCTTTCAATTCTCCTATTGATTTCTTTGGTGGATAGTTTGACAGGGTCCTTTGCTTTTGAGAGTGCTGTCTTACTTGAAAAGGGTTCCTTACCTAGTTTGTCCCAGGGTTTGATGACCTTGGTTGTGCTGCGAGTGATGCTTCTCCCATCGTTGATGAGTCTTGCCAACCGAATGCACTGAGTGAGAGAGTTTGGATCCCTCATCTTTACTTCTTGGCTTAGCCAAGGTACAAGGCTGTCTAGAAAAGTGCCAATGAGTGCACTATCTGGCCAATGTCCTACCAATTTGGCCAACCTCTCGAATTCTTCAAGGTAGCTTTCTAGAGATCTTTCTTGCCTAATCCTGGTAAGTTGTCCCTTATAGTTTGTCATGCTAGACAGGCCAAATCTGTTCACTAGCTCTTGTGTGAACCTTGTCTAGCCTATCCTTCTTCCTTCTCGACCATAGGTGGCCTTAAGCTAATGCCACCATTGGTTGGCTCTCCCACATAGGTGATAGGATGCAAAATCAACCCTTTCACCTCTCTCAATACCTTGTTTCTCAAAATAAAATTTAGCCTTGGAGATCCATTCAGTTAAATCTCCCTTTTCAAAGGTAGGGAACTCAGTTTTTACCTTAGGCTGTGTGTAATGGCTTGGGCTGTCGTAGTGCTAATCCTCCCTCTTTGTGGTGCGCCATGATGCAGGCCTTCTGTCCAGCACTCCTCATGTCGCTATAATCATTGTCGATCATGGGGCAGGTGTTTGTTTGGTGAAGTCTCCCTTCTGCTTCCCAAACTCATGCGCCTTTCCCCCTTTCTTGAAAGGGAAGTTGCTCTTGGTCAGATTCGTCCTCATGCACTTGATGCCGTGTGACTTCTGATTGCAGCCTCCTGGACATTTATGGTAGATGGCTGTTTCTGCCCTGCTCAATTTGGACTTGTTTTCTGGCCACTCGAGGTGTATCTCTTTTTAATTGTTCAAGATAATGAATGATAGATGATAGTCGGTGTTTGATATCACTTACCTGGTCATTGATTGCATTCTGATTCCTCTCCAAGGCAAGGATTCTTCCGCGGTTGGTGACTAAGAAATCTTCCCTGGTTTGTTCCTGTGGTGCAGATGAATGCTGCCTAGATGACATGGTAACCATGATGCCTTGCAATTGACTGGTCTCTGTGCTGATTTCTAAACAAGAGCACCAATTTGTTGGGGTCCCAATTTTTTTTCCCAACTTTTCTACACCTTAGGGGTCAGCACGCCTACTAAAAACCTTGCTAACTTAAAATCTGCGATCTAAGTGCTCCCCCTGGATTAGAATTGGCAAGCATCGTTAAAAGATTGAAAAATAAGGAAAGAAGTACATTTCTTATGAAAATGTGATGGGAAATACATAGAAGTTGCATTCATCCTAGCAACCACTTCTAGAGTCTGTTTTTAGCAGCAAATAGGGAGATAGTGCTTTCCCTAGTTGCCCTCTTTGAGAGAGAAAAAACCCTCCTTTATTTCTTTTCTTACCTAGAGACCTGTCTTCCCATAATTTCCTTTGCTCTTCAGAGATAGACTAGGAGACAATGTTGTTTAGAACCTGAATTCCCGGATAACTAGAATGGTCATCAGAGCCAAGAAGACCCTTTGAGATTCAAAAAAAATTGGATTTTATTAGGAAATGTTTATTATTATTATTGCACTTCCCGAACAAGACCCAGAAGGGGTTCGCTTTGTTTGGGATGAACTCGCAAGGAGTTGACCCGACTCCTTCCCTCATAGATTGGCGTCTTTTAAAATACTCTTTTTTCTCAGTGAAACTAAAAAAAAGAGTTTGAGATCTTTTCGTTCACTTTTAGCCACACGGGGTGGGGCAGCTATCCGCATGTGTCCCAAAGTGACGTCCATTTTTTGGTAATGGGTATACTCAAGAGAAAAGTTTGGAATTCAACCTCTCCTTATACGCTTACGCTCTATCCTATTTAATTCTTGAGTTCTTTTCCTATATTTATGTCCCCTAAGTTGTCCTTTAGGTTAACTAATATATATAAAAATATGTTGGATAGGCAAGACAACTCTTAAACCTATCACAACTTGCCTTGGTTGAAGATGACAACTCTTAACTTCAACCTTAGCTCTTAAGCAAGGAAGACAACTCTTAACCTTAACTTAAGCCCAAGTTATCTCAAGACAACTCTTAAAAGATAACCGAAATATAAACAAGAAAGTAAGCAAGAATGCTAACCTTGATTCTTGATTATTGAATGAGAAAATAACAAAATTGGTAGCTTATGAGCTCCTCACAAATAATGGGCTGTATTTACAGTCCTAAGACAGCCTTATCCTAACCTAACTAGTACTTAGGTTCCTTATCTACTTAGGATATGTTTTCCTAAGTCAACAAGCTTTTCTAAGTCAAATAAAACATTATCAAGATAGACCATACCCTTTGTGTCCTAATCCTACTAGGATTCTTGGTCTTTCTTGAATTCCTACCTAGACTAGAATTCCTACTTTATCTTGATTTCTACAGCAGCTGGACTTCCTCTTAGCATATCCTTCTAGGACTAGGACTTTGAATGCATATCCTTCTGCTCTTAGAATTCTTCTTGTCGCGACTATCCTATTGCTACTGGAACTCATCATGAGTGTCCTACATTAATTAGGATTAAGTCAAATACTGGTCGGGCTTCACTGCTGGGCTGCATACTTTCTGTTGCCACTCTTGTTATGCACATTTTCTGGCCTATGCTCTCCTTTGTCGCCCCATTTTCTGCCCATTGCCTTTTCTTCATACTTAGGTTTTCAACAGTTCAGTAGTGCACGGGTGGAACTTGGGGAGCGACTGGAACATCCCTGTAGGAACCGTAGCTGTGTCCCGCACATTCGGAAGTGCACGAGGTGAAGTTCCAGGAGCGACCAGAAGATCCCTGAGCGACCAATAGATCACCCTGGGCATGGAAGAGTCCTTAGGCGCATTCGGTAGTGTATGAGCAGAACTTCCAGGAGCAACCAGAACATCCCTGCATGTGCAACTGAGTAATCAGGCACCTTTGGCAGTATGCGATACGAACTTCCAGATGCGACCAAAACATCCCCATGGGCGGGGAAGAGGCTTCGGGCAAGTTGGGCAGTGTGCAGGACAAACTTCCAGGAGCGACCAGAATATCCGTGTGAGAGCGGCAGAGGCATTGGACACATTCAGCTGTGCTTGGGATGAACTTCTGAGAGCAACCGGAACATCCCCATGGCACAGCAGAGGCATCGGGCATATTTGCTAGTGTGCACAACGAACTTCGAGGAGTGACCGGAATATCACCGCGGGCACGGCAGCAGTGTTGGGCACATTCGGCAATGCATGGAATGAACTTTTGGGAGCAACCTTGTGGCACAGAGATGTGTCGGGCACGTTCGGTAGTGCGCACAACAATCTTTTGGGAGCAACCGGAAGATCACCGCAGACACGGAAGCGGTGTTGGGTGCATTCAATAGTGCACAGGATGAACTTTTGGGAGCAACTGGAATAACCTCGCGGCGCAGCAGATGTGTGTGCGTGTTTGGCAGTGTGCACAACTAATATCCGGGAGCGACTGGAATATCACCGTGGGCACAGTAGTGATGTTGGGCGCATTTGGCAGTGCATGGGATGAACTTCCGAGAGCAACCGAAAGAACCCCGCGGGCGCGTTGAGGCTATGGGCGCACTGGGAAGTGTGCAGAACAAACTTCTGAGAGCTACAGGAACAACCCCCAAGGCATGGCAGCAGCGTTGGGTGCATTTGTGTTGGAGTCCCAATTTCTTTCCCCAACGTTTCTACACCATAGGGGTCAGCACGCCTACTAAAAACCTTCCTAACTTGCTGTCCCATTTGATTCTTGAGTTCTTTTCTTGGATTTTTGTCCCCTAAGCTGTCCTTCAGGATTAACTAATGTATAAAGGATATGTTTGATAGGCAAGACAACTCTTAAACCTATCACAACTTGCCTTGGTTGAAGAAGCCAACTCTTGACTTCAACCTAAGCTCTTAAGCAAGGAAGACAACTCTTAACCTTGTCTTAAGCCCAAGTTATCTCAAGACAACTCTTAAAAGATAACCGAAATATAAACAAAAATGGAAGCAAGAATGCTAACCTTGATTCTTGATTAATAAATGAGAAATATACAAAATTCGGAGCATATGTTCTCATCACAAATAATGGGCTGTATTTATACTCCTAAGACAGCCTTATCCTAATTCAACTAGTACTTAGGCTCCTTATCCACTTAGGACATGTTTTTCTAAGTGAACAAGCTTTTCTAAGTCAACTAAAACATTGTCAAGATAGACCTTATCCCATTGTTTCCTAATCCTACTAGGATTCTTGGTCTTTCTTGAATTCCTAGTTAGACTAGAATTCCTATTTTGACTAAGTCTTTCTGTCCTTATCTTATTTCCTCTCCTACAGCTACTGAACTTCTTCTTGACATTTCTTTCAAGGATTAGAACTTCCCTTATGGCATGTCCTTCCATTCCAAGACTCTCCTTGACATGAACATCTTGCTGAAGTCAAACTTGCCATGACATCCTGCAGCTGCTAGAGTTCTTCATGCTGTCAATCTCCTTCTCCTGCTCGGATTGCTTCATGCGTGTCCTGCCAATGCTGGTCTTCTTCTTGGCTTGGATTTTGACAGTTAGTTAGGACTGAGTCAGAACCTGGCCATGCTTCATTGCTTGCTGCATGCAGGCTTGTTGTGTGTACATTCAGGCCTGTTTCTGTTTCTCTTGCTGCCTGGCGCCTTGCGCGCATTTGCTCACTTTCCCTTTGCCTCCTAAGGTCCTCAACAATCCCCCTTTCTTGGAGACTCACCTTGTCCTCAAGGTGGAAATTAGGGAAACATTGCTGGATATCGTCATAGTCTTCCCATGTTGCTTCAACCTTGGGCGAATGACTCCACCATATGAGTACTCTCCATACTGGCCTTCTATTGCCCATAGCTTACTATGCAAAATCCTAATGCTTCCTTTGGGTGCTGCCCTAGGTGATCTTCCTTGAAAGGCATCGGGCATCCCTTATTCACTTGTCTCACATCTCTAATCTTTTTTTTCAATAATGAAATGTGAAACACTGGATGTAATTTGGAGTTTAATGGTAGTCTTAGGCGATAAGCTACTGCTCCAATTCGCTCTACTACCTCATCTGGTCCAAAGTACTTCTTAGCCAGCTTTGCTGTAGTTGGCTTTTCAGCCTTGATTTTTCACCTAAGATGGATTTTAAGATAGACATAGTCACCTACCTCAAATTCCACTTCCTTCCTCCCTTTATCCACTTTTCTCTTTGTTTGGTCCCTTGCTTTCTCAAGCTCATGCTTGAGTTTCTTCAAGACCTCTTCTCTTGATTGAAGAGTGACATTCACTTCATGTATGCTGCTGTTCCCCATGGTATAACTTACATTCCCGGGGGTATTCTTCCATATTCTACTTGATATGGTGTCATCTTGATTGTGACATGATAGGTAGTATTATACCATAGTTCTGCCCAATGGTATGTACTCTTCCCAATCGTTTTGATGATCATGGCAAAAACATCTTAAGTACTGCTCTAGAGTTTGATTGGTTACCTCACTTTGTCCATCTGTTTGTGGATGAAAGGTGG
The DNA here is from genome assembly GCA_019650275.1 of Xylocarpus granatum. Taxonomy (NCBI): domain Eukaryota; kingdom Viridiplantae; phylum Streptophyta; class Magnoliopsida; order Sapindales; family Meliaceae; genus Xylocarpus; species Xylocarpus granatum. The sequence continues at coordinate 61,654 of BNST01001114.1, forward strand.
ATGAGGTGACCAAGTTGCTGCCGAGCTGTGTGAAAAGCTCCTTCTAGAATTTGCTGATTAAAATAGTATCTGTATCAGACAGCATTGTTTGTGGTATGCCACAAAGTCTTACCATATTTTTTATGAACTCTTGGGCTACTTCTTTTGTCGTGTAGGGTTTCTTGAGTGGCACAAAGTGTGCACTCTTGCTGAGTCTGTCCACTACGGTTAATATAACTTTGTGACCCTTGCTATTGTGTATTCCTTTGATGAATTCCATTGTCAAGTATTCCCAAACCTGTCTTGGTACTGGTCAAGGCTGTAATAACACCTTGGCCTTGCTACCTTCTGGTTTGGTGCGTTGACAAACATCACATTCCCGGACTAGCTTTTTGATCTCAGCCTTAAGTCCTTCCCACCAAAAGAATAACTTGATCCGCATGTAAGTATGGAACCATCCTGAATGTCCTCCTTTCCATGAGTTGTGGAAGTGATTCAAGATCTTTCCTCTTAGTCCCAGTATGTTTGGTACATACACTCACTAGTTGTGCCAAATATACCCATTCTTAAGGGTGAATTTACTAACCTTAGGGTCGAAATTCTTGATCTTCTTCGTGAGCTCTTGGCTTTAAGGGTCAATCTCTATTGCCTCCTTGATTTCTGTCCATACATTCCACTCAGCTCCACTGATGGCAGTGAGGCATGCATCATTAGGCTCATATGCTGTCCACAATGCTTGACCTCCATTGCTTCTGGACAATGCGTCTGCCACCTTGTTTTCTTTGCCAGGTTTGTAGATTATTTCATACTCGTATCCCAGCAACTTGACAAGGAACTTTTGCTGCTCCGGTGTCATAATTTTCTGCTCCATGAGGCTTCTCAAGGGTTGTTGATCCGTGATGATCAGGAATTTCCTCCCATGAAGGTAAGGTTGCCATACCTTGACTGCATGGATGATGCCCAACATCTCCTTGGCATATACTGACCATTCCTTCTTCATGGGCCCTAAGACTCTGCTCATGTATGCAATAGGTCTTTCAGCATGACTTATAACAGCACCTATTCCATCTTGACATGCGTCAATGTGAAGCTCAAAGGTTTGGTTGAAGTCAGGCAGTGCTAACACTGCAGTCTCATAGATAGCTTGCTTCAACAACTTGAATGCGTCTTCACTCTTCTCTGTCCATAAGAATCCGTCCTTCTTTAGTAAGTCCATTAATGGTTTTGCTATGGTACCGTATTTGTGAACAAATCCTCAATCGTAGCCTATTAAACCTAGAAATCCTTAGGTTTTTGCATTCTTAGGACTTGGCCATGTTTGCATGGCTCCTATTTTTTGTTGGTCTACTTTCACTCCATCTTTGAATATGATGTGGCCGAGGTATTCGAGCTCCTCTTGCATGAATGTGCACTTGGATGGCTTGATGACGAAGCGATTTCTTCTTAACACCTCTAGCACTTTCGCTAAGTGTTCTAGATGATCATCATGGGCTCTTGGAATAGGCCAAAATGTCATCAAAGAAAACTAAGACAAACCTTCTCAAATAAGGTTTAAAGATGTCGTTCATGGCTTCTTGAAAGGTTGAGGGTGCATTGCATAGTCCGAAGGGCATGACTAGGTACTCGTAGTGTCCACTTGAGTCTGAAATGCTGTCTTCTGCACGTCCTCTTCTTTCATGCATATTTGATGATATCCAGCCTTGAGATCCAGCTTGGTGAACAACTTTGCTCTATGTAACTCATCTAGCATATCATTAGTTGTTGGGATCGAAAAACAATCTTTAACAGTTGCTTGGTTGAGTGCCCGGTAATCAGTGCAAAACCTCCAAGTTTCGTCTTTCTTTCTAACAAGTAGAATGGGAGAAGAAAAATGTGAGGTGCTAGGTTGAATAATACCTTGCTGTAGCATCTCTTCCACTTGTCTTTCGATCTCATTCTTTTGGAAGTGTGCATACCGGTAAGGTGCTACATTAATCGCCTTATTTTCATCAATTAATAAGATGGCATGGTCGTAATGTCTTGAGGGTGGTAGCCCTTGTGGCTCTCCTAAGACATCTCTGAACTGCTCTAGTAGGGTCCTACTGTCATTGGTATGTCTTCGTGTATGATGTTCGGCTGTGTTTTCTTCCTTTGTTGCCAAGAGACCGCAAAACATTGTGCCCTTCTTCTATATAGTCGTTCAAGGGTGCTTACCTCACAATGATGCACTGCATTAGTGGTGGATGCCTCCCACGTGCAGTCCCTTCCCTTCCATTGGAAGTGCATGGCCATGGATTCATAGTCAAACATTATCTTGCCTATGGTTTTAAGCCAAGCGTTGCCTAAAAACCACATCAAGACCTGCCAAGGCTAACACATGCAGTTCTGCCTCTATTTTAACTCCTTGAATCTGCATTGCTACTGCCTGGATCACTTGTGTGCACTTGAGCTTCTGTCCGCTTGCCACTCTTACCTCAAAGGGTGCAATCCTTTTTGGACATAGTTGAAGTGTTTTGACCAATTTTGTGTTGATGAAGTTATGAGTAGCTCCACTATCTATCAACACCAAAACATTTTTTCCATTAATGGTTGCGAACAACCTCATGGCAGTAGGCTTGGCGGTTGCCCCTACTGCATGCAAGTTGATTTCACCTTCTTTCGCATGATCAAGGAAGTGTTCTGCCTCTGCTTCCTGCCCGCTCTCCATGCTGCTTTCCTCATGTTCTTCATCACTTACTACTTTAATGATGTTGAACAACCCTTTCTTGCACTTGTGGCCAACTTGCCACTTATCATTGCACCTAAAACATAGGCCTCTTTCTATTCTCCTGTTGATTTCTTCAATGGATAGTTTGAGAGGGTCTTTTGTTTTTATGGGTGCTATCTTACTTGATGAGGATGCCTTACCTATTTGTCCGAGGGTTTGATGACCTTGGTTGTGCTGCGGGTGATGCTTCTCCCATCATTGATGAGTCTTGCCAACCGAATGCACTGAGTGAGAGAGTTTGGATCCCTCATCTTTACTTCTCAGCTTAGCCAAGGTACAAGGCCATCTAGGAAAGTGCCAATTAGTGCACTATCTGGCCAATGTCCTACTAATTCGGCCAACCTCTCGAATTCTTCAAGGTAACTTTCTAAAGATCCTTCTTGCCTAATTTTGGCAAGCTGTCCCTCATAGTTTGTCATGCTAGATGGGCCAAATCTGTTCACCAACTCTTGTGTGAACCTTATCCAGCCTATCCTTCTACCTTCTCGGCCATAGGTGGCCTTAAGCCAACGCCACCATTGGTTGGCTCTCCCACATAGGTGATAGGATGCAAAATCAACCCTTTCACCTCTCTTAATACCTTGTTTCTCAAAATAAAATTCAGCCTTGGAGATCCATTCGGTTGGATCTCCCTTCTCAAAGGTAGGGAAGTCGATTTTTACCTTAGGCCATATGTAATGGCTTGGGCTGTCATAGTGCCAATCCTCCCTCCTTATGGGTGCGCCATGATTCTGCCTCAGGGTGATTCCGCACCCTTCTTGGTTGCCATGATGTGGGCCTTCTGTCCAGCACTTCCTCATTGTTGCTATAATCATTATAGCGATCATGGGGTGGGTGTTTGTTTGGTGAAGTCTCCCTCCTACTTCCCAAACTCATGCACCTTTTCCCCCTTTCTTGAGAGGGAAGTTGCTCCTGGTCAGATTCGTCCTCATGCACTTGGTGCCATGTGACTTCTGATTGCAGCCTCCTAGATGTTTGTGGTAGGTGGCTGTTTCTGCCCTGCTTGGTTTGGACTTGTTTTCTGGCCACTCGGGGTGTGTCTCTCTTCAATTTTTCAAGAGAATGAATGATAGATGATAGTTGGTGTTTGATATCACCTACCTGGTCATTGATCGCATTCTGGTTCCTCTCCAAGGCAAGGATTCTTCTGCGGTTAGTGACTGAGAAGTCTTCCCCGGTCTGTTCCTGTGGTGCGGGTGAATGCTGCCTAGATGACATAGTAACTGTGATGCCTTGCAATTGACTGGTGTCTATGCTGATCTCTTAACTAGAGCGTTAATTTGTTAGGGTGATCGTGCTACCTCTCAATTGGTGATCATGTTGATTTCACAACGAGAGCACCAATTTGTTAGGGTCTTGATTTCTTTCCCTAACTTTTCTACACCTTAGAGGGTCAGCACGCCTACTAAAAACCTTCCTAACTTGTTGTTCCATTTGATTATTGAGTTCTTTTCTTGGATTTTTGTCCCCTAAGCTGTCCTTCAGGGTTAACTAATGTATAAAGGATATGTTGGATAGGCAAGACAACTCTTAAACCTATCACAACTTGCCTTGGTTGAAGAAGACAACTCTTGACTTCAACCTAAGCTCTTAAGCAAGGAAGACAACTCTTAACCTTGTCTTAAGCCCAAGTTATCTCAAGAAAACTCTTAAAAGATAACTGAAATACAAACAAGAATGGAAGCAAGAATGCTAGCCTTGATTCTTGATTAATGAATGAAAAATATACAAAATTTGGAGCACATGTTCTCCTCATAAATAATGGGCTGTATTTATAGTCCTAAGACAGCGTTATCCTAATTCAACTAGTACTTAGGTTCCTTATCCACTTAGGATATGTTTTCCTAAGTCAACAAGTTTTTCTAAGTCAACTAAAACATTATCAAGATAGACCTTATCCCATTGTTTCCTAATCCTACTAGGATTCTTGGTCTTTCTTGAATTCCTACTTAGACTAGAATTCCTATTTTGACTAAGTCTTTCTGTCCTTATCTTATTTCCTCTCCTACAGCTGCTAAACTTCTTCTTGCCATTTCCTTCAAGGATTAGAACTTCCCTTATGGCGTGTCCTTCCATTCCAAGACTCCTCCTTGATGTGAACATCTTGCTGAAGTCAAATTTGCCATGATGTCCTGTATCTGCTAGAGCTCTTCATGCCGTCAATCTGCTTCTCCTGCTCGGATTGCTTCATGCATGTCCTGCCAATGGTGGTCTTCTTCTTGGCTCGGATTGCTGCATAAAGGCTTGTTGTGCACACAATCTGGCCTGTTTCTGCCTCTCTTGCTGCCTGGAGCCTTGCGTGCATTTGCTCATGGTCCCTTTGCCTCCTAAGGTCATCAACAGTTTGGCAGTGCGCGGGACAAACTTCCTGGATTGACTGGAACATCCCCAATGATGTGGCAGAGGTTTCTAGCATTTTGGCCTGTGCGTGGGGTGAACTTTCCCCACGAGAGCGGTAGAGGCGTTGTACGCATTCATCTGTGCATGGGATGAACTTCCTAAAGCAACTGGAACATCCCCGCACCGCAGCAGAGGTGTCGGGTGTGTTCGGCATTGTGCATGATAAAATTCCAGGAGCAACTAGAACATCACCGCGGGTGCAGCAGCAGTGTTGGGAACATTTGGCAGTGCACGGGACGAACTTCTGGGAGCAATTGGAACATCGTTGTGGTGCAATTGAGGCATAGGGTGCATTCCACAGTGCGCACGAGGAACTTCTGGGAGCAACCAGAACATCACCACGGGCACGGCAGCAGTGTTGGGCATGCTCAGCAGTGCACGGGACAAACTTCCAGGAGCGGCTGGAACATTCCCAAGGATGCTGCAGAGGCTCCGGGCATGTTAGGCCGTGCACGGGGCGAACTTTCGGGAGCAACTGGAACATCCTCACATGTGCAGTAGAGGCATTGGCCGTGTTCGGCTGTGTGCGGGAGGAACTACCAGAAATTACTGGAACATCCCCGGGGGTGCATTGGTGGGTGTGTTTGGCAGTGCATAGGATGAACTTCTGGGGGCAATTGAAAAATCCATGTGGATGTGGCAGAGCCATCAGACTCATTCGGCAGTGCGGGGGATGAACTTCTTCAACTGACCAGAACATCCCCGCTGAAGCGGCTTTGGCATGGGGTGCGTTCGGTAGTGCGTGGGATGAACTTTCAAGTGTGGCCCGAACATCCTCACGTATGTGGCAGCTGCGTTGGGCACATTCTATAGAGTGTGGTATGAACTTCTGCGAGCAACCTGAACATCTCTACGGGCATGGCAGCAGCATCGGACACGTTCGGCAGTGCACAAAATGAAGTTCTGGGAGTGACCGAAAACTTCCTCATGGGCGAGGAAGAGGCTTTGGGTGCATTGGGCAGTGCATGGGATGAACTTCCGGGCATGACAGGAACATCCCGTTGGGTGCAGCAGCGGTGTTGGACACATTCAGCAGTGCACGGGATGAACTTTCGTGAGTGACCGGAACATTCCAACGCTTGTGGCAGAGGCTTTGGGTGCATTGGGTAATGCGTGAGGTGAACTTCTGAGAGCAACCAAAACATTCCCCCAAGTGCAGCAGAGGCGACAAGCACATTTGGCATTGCACAGGATGAACTTTGGGGAGCAACTGGAATATCACCGCTGATGCGGCAGCAGCATCAGATGTGTTCAGCAGTACAAGGAGCGTACTTCTGGGAGCGACTTGAAAATCCCCGTGGGCGCGGTAGATGGATCGAGCGTGTTTGGCAGTGTGCGGGATGAACTTTTGGGACTGACTGGAACATCCTCGCATGTGCTGTAGAGGTGTCGGGTGCGTTCTACAGTGCACAAGATGAACTTCTGTGAGCAACCAGAACATCCCTGCAGGTGAGGCAGAGGTTTGGGTGCATTGGGCAGAGTGAGGGATGAACTAGAGGGAGCAACTGGGACATCCCTGCTGGCGTGGCAGAGGTGTGGGGCACGTTCAGCAGAGGTGTAGGGCATGTTCGGCAGTGCGTGGGAGGAACTTTCATAAGTAACCAAAACATCCCCGTGGGTGTGGGAGAGGCATCGGGTGCATTCATTAGTGCATGGGACAAACTTCCAGTTGCAACCGGAATGTCCCCATGGGCGGGGCAGAGGTGTTGTTTGCGATCAGCAGCAAGTGAGACAAACTTCTGGAATCTACCGGAACATCCCTGTAGGCACGGCAGCGGCATCAGGCACATACGGCAGTGCATGAGACAAACTTCTAGGAGCTTCTGAGCATTGTTGCAGGCACAACAGAGGCATCAGGTGCATTTGGCAGTGCACGGGGCAAACTTCCGGGAGCAACCAGAACATCCCCGTAGATGTGGCAGCAGCATCGGGTGCGTTCGGCAGTGTGCATGACAAACTTTGGGGAGCGACCGGATTATGCCTGTGAGCACAGCAGAGGCGTCGGGCATGTTGGGCAGTGCACATGAGAAACTTCAGGAGCAACTTGAACATCCCTGCGGGCACAGCAGAGGCTTTGGGTGCATTTGGCAGGGTGCAAGATGAAACTCTGGAAGCGACTGAATCATCCCCACTGGCGCAGCAAAGGCAAGAGTCGCATTCAGCAGTGCATAGGATGAACCTCCAGCAGCAACTGGAACATATCTGCAGGAACAGAAGCAGCATCGGACATGCTCGGCAGTGCACTGGATGAACTTTCAGGAGTGACCGGAACATCTCCATGGGCGCGGTAGAGGATTCGGGCGCATTGGGCAGTGTGCAGGATGAACTTCAAGGAGCGACCCGAACATCCCCACAGGCACGGCATTGGTGTCAGATGAACTTTAGGGAGCGAACAGAACATCCCCGCAGGTGCAACAGTGGTTTCAGGCACATTGGGCAGTACATGGGACGACAATCCGGAAGCAACCAGAACAATGGAACTTTAGGGAGGCTTTATGCAGGGTCTCTT
>BNST01001116.1:0-48430 GCA_019650275.1 Xylocarpus granatum
CTCCAACACACACCGTTCACCCACAAGTCAAAAAAGAAGGAGATTACTTATGTATGTATATCTGTATATGTTGATCGATGCATGCATGTCGATTATGTCTGTTAACATACCTGCAGAGTTGAACCTGAACGCGAAGCTCAAAATTCACTCACAGGGAGAGATTCGAAAGCACTTCGTTTTCTGTTTTGTAACAAGACGGAAAAAATAAAATGAGCAATCAATTTAAAGAATTGGAGAGCCACCCTAGAAGATTCTCCAGGGGGGGCCAGAAGACTACGATGATCTCCATGTTGTTGGGGTTCACAAGGAGTTGTTGTTAGAATTGGATGTTCTTTTTGCTATTTCTGGAGGGAGTTCTTAGGCTTATTGACAGCCCCTAATTTCAGAGGAAAAACAGGGGAGTCATGGACTTCAAATAAAAGTCAATCAACCGAAAACAGTTTGGATTAGCTGGACTTTTACCTTGCTTAGGCTGTTTTTGACTTGCCTTCTGGGAAACCGAAATTATAATGCTTTGGAGTAAAAGGATGCTTGTTTCATGATGGAACAACAAACGATGCAAAATCAGGGATCTTATTGTTATAACTATAATAACTAGGTGTTTACACATAAAAACATTAAATTTAGGGACCCATAGTTAGTTTCTTCTTCAGTCAATATGGGAAATACTCAAGTCTGATGTTGAAGAAAATTTTGCAGAACAATCACCCGTTCACTCGCCCCTGGCTCTTATTCAAGATGATCAAGTGGTCTAATTGACATGAACATGACAGCATATTTCAGAAGCCTGTTGCTTTCATTTCCGCTGCTTCCGCCTCTTATTCAAGATGATCATGTGGTCTTATTGACATGAACATGGCAGCATATTTCAGAAGCCTGTTGCTTTCATTTCCGCTGCTTCCGCCATTTTCTGCAACGGAAATAACGGGACCTCTAGTTCTCGTCCTGTGTCTTCTCCAAGCAAACTGTATGATCACAGCTGCCCACGTTCGCCAATTCGATGAATAATATCTAGCCGTTCGTTTCAGCCTCTCATTCGAAAACTTATACCTGAAATGGTCTGTGATGTACCGGAGATTGTTGGCGTCGAGCCCGAATGCTTCTATTGATTCCATGCATACAAATGTTGCTGATGAAGCTGGAAGACGGTCGATAAACGGGCGGCGGAGGCACCAGGAGAGCAGCTCGTCGCCAAGAAAGCCGCCGGGTTCGAGCACGCTTGTGGCTACCATGCCTTTGCTCAGGCTTTGGCAGCGTTTTATTCGTCCTCGAACGATGAACACCATTCTTAGAACTGGATCTCCTTCTCTAATTATCTGTGTTTTTTGAAAACACCACGGCAACAAGTTATCCAACTGAAACAGAAAACTGTTTTCAAAAACATAACTGAAAACCCACTTGCCTTTTCCTCTTTAGAGAAGACAAGAGGCTTAACTCTATCACAGATATTATCAAGAATGAGATCATCCAAGTTGTGGAAAAGAGGAACCTGACAGAAACAGAACAGCAATCCAGTTAAGAATTGTTTCAGGAAAATTCATCAGAATTCCTGATTCATTCCTTCAAATTTGCAGAAAAACAGTTACCTTTTTAATGAGATCAAGACACAGGTAACGCTTGATGTCTCGCCGCAGTCCTTCAGGCAAATCTTTGATCAGTTCCATCTCGTCCTCTCCGCCCATTGTCGCCCATCTCTGACGCTCGTAGTGCCGAACTCTTTGCCTCAAACGAGACGGCAACTGTCTCCGCCTCATCCACCATTCCATGTCTCGACACCTCAGCTGCATTTTCCTCTTCCTCGCCATCACAGCATGCAGAAACACCTTCACAACCAGAACAAACGCCCAGGGCGAAGCCAGAAATATAAATTTTCAGGTTCGGACATTCGTATAGTAAATCTGAATTAAACCACAGACGACAACTGGAGAGAACTCATCGAAATTTGCATTGAAAATGGATACCACATACCTGAATATTACCAATCAATAGAGTGAAGAGCAGTAGTCCACTGAGCACAGTGCCGATACTGAACATGACTTCCAGCCACTGACTCGTGGGCTCAAGGTCATTGCCAAAAGTGCTGTTAAGCAAAGGAAAAAGTCAGTTCTTGGCCATAAGTCCTGTTTGCTGCCGATGTTTTCATACCTGAGGGTCATGAGGCCCCAAAAGATGGGGTAAAGAATTTTGACAGCAAGAGAATTACTGGAAATGACAGGAAGAGCCCACTGATAGATTCCATAATTGAAGGGTCCATTTTTATCCAAGCACATAAACTTCCTGACATTAGTTGTAGAGTTACCCCCACAAGTACTTCCAATAGCACCATCCGGGACCAAAAACTGATAGCAAACCTCCTCCGAGCAAGATAAGTAGAGATCACAGTTTGCTTTCCGGTGACACTGTTGCCAGGAGACACGAAGCCACGCGTATGAGTATAGCCAGGACATACCAGCATCCTCCGGCAACCTGTGGAAAAATCCCGGTTACCGGAATGCCATTAAATAGTTGTTAGGGAGATTGAAAATGGGGAAAGGGATAAAGATTGATAGTGGATTAATTACATGGGAGGCAATGAAGTAGGCAATGAGATTGAGGCCAAAACCCCACCAAATTGTGCCAAAAATGTAGCCTGTGACTTTCTGCATTCTTCTCATTAGGTAGATGCTGTGGTAGACCTTCGGAAGGAATTGAAACAAGAACATTATCAGAAGTATTGTCATTATTAATTTGATCCTCTCTTCTCTTATTAATTTCGGTACCACTAGCCAAAACACTGCCTGCAAGAACCAATGTACAATAAGTATATACATGCAACAAACCGACTTGGCTAACATATATCTTATATCGATTGACATAGAACATGAAACTTGAGCGAGCTATTTGACTCTTTTTCCTTTCTTAGAAAGAAGCAAGCAAGTTAAAGAAACTGTGAGTAGACATTCCAAAAATCAGAAAAGCTGCCTATCATCAGATCATTATTACAGTGGCCCAAAATCCGAAAAAGGGGAACACAATTCTTGTGGAACCCACTTTCTCTTATCAGTATTAGCCCCGTCACCCTTGGATCAGATCAGAAATTCTGTATCATCGTCAAAATTTCAAATCCACCACAAAACAAAACTAGCCATTTATGACAGTCGAACTCTCCTCAACTCGATTATATATGACTGTCGTGAAAACTCGACGTCGGACAGGTGTCGAAATATGGTAGCGAGTGGGAAACACTCGTCCAGCTTGGCGGGTAAACCCTAAGTCGAAACAAAAGGACGCTAAGATGATCACGTCAGTTTGGATCAAAGCCGATGTTGTATCACGACAAGTATGCTTTCTGAACTGATCCGTACGAAATTAGTCATTCCAGGTCAGTCTATCATTGCAAGGGTATCTTAGTAAATTCAGGCGTTTTCAAATTATTAACGGTACTGACCTGAGGGACGGGAAGGATCACAAATACGTCGAACCAGAAGCCCTTGAGGGACCAGACGTAGTGTGAGGCGATCGCACGTGAGTCCCACACGAGTTTGCCACAGCCGACAACGAGTGATTCCCGCGACACGTATGCCAACCTGAACTGAAGCCACAAATGGAACAAATGAACGGCATCCACACACGTGCGAAGAACGGTCACGATTGCCGCCAAGGCGCCGTCCATGTACAAGCACGGAGCACCGCTTCTACCGATCGAGAGAGCGTAGAAGAACAAAGGATCGACGGCTAATGACATGCCACGTGCAAGAAGGAACGCGCGGTTGAGTCTCTGCACGCGCTTGCTACGTGGGTCTAATACGTGTCCGAAGGGTCCTGATGACAAGCGGCGGTAGGCCTTGGACGGAGCCTGGCCGACAATCTTCCTTGAGCCGTGGCGAGCCTGGATTGGGACGAGGGAGGACCCGGCGGAGGCTTCCCATTCGGGCTGGTGAGCGTTGTCGCAGCTGGTGGAGTGAAAGACGGGAACGCCTACTTGTGTGCAGGCGTAGCATTCGAAGTTGTGAGAAACTGGGTTTTCGTCGCTGCTGCCATCGTTATCAACATTTTCATCTGTGGAATTCTTGCTACTAAGCAATCCAATCCACCTGCAATGGCAATAATAATCAAATATAATCCTAAACATCAAGAAAACTGCCTTAGATATATTCTCTAAATTACATAAACAGACACAGACAGATATATTGAAAGTGTTAGAAGAGATAAACCATGGGAGAGAGAATGGGAGGCTGGGCAGAGAGGGCATATTGAGAAGATAGGAACCATGGGAGGAGAAGTTAGTGAAGAAGGAAAGAAGAAAGAAAACTCTTCGTGTAAGTATTAATTAAGGTTGGTTGAAGAAGGAAAGCTCTGGAGGGATTATTAAAGGAGAAGGCAAGGTAGCTAGAACTGAGAACGAAGGGAGAGTGAGTGTGTGTCGGGTAGCAAATGAAGAGAGAAGAGCCAAAAACGCATACGGAGCAAGTGAAAGAGATAGTGTGGTCTGGGTCTGGGTCAGGGTCAGTTGGGAGGAACGAGCCATAGGGTCCACCAGGGTTAAGTGATTCGTGACCACACTAGGTCATGTCACTCGCCCGTTAACACGAAGGAATCTCGCGGTGGACAGAAAAAGGGTATTTTAGAGTTTATAAAGATGTGTATTACGTATCTTATTAGATGAAAAGAAGATAACGACCAATCCCACGTTAAAAAGAAAGTGTATTTTAGTTTAAAGGTGAATTTTCCATAAAATTAAGTAAATAAATAAACTATAATAAATTCTCGTATTGCATAAAAAAAGAATATTCTTAAAATTTATAACGACGAGTACTACACACTTTATTAAATATATCTTTTAAATTTTAAAAATTTTATAAGAGCAGTACTATCCACTATTACATGTATATCTTTTAAAGAAAAGGTAATGACCCAATAACATATGGTATCGTAACAAGACGTATTGTACTCATAATGAAATATATTCCAACTCTAATGTCTCGTCAAGCACTTCTAGACATATAATATCATAAAATTTTAAATACAAAATATAAAATTTTGATACAATTAATATAAAATTTTAAATACATAATAGATAAAATTTAAAAATTTACAATAATTAATATAAAAATTAAATGCATATTATAATTAATATACTATAGTATAAAACTTAAAACAAAAAAGTATGAGAGTTGAAATAATTAACTTAGAATTTGAAATATTTTTGAATTAACACTAAGAACTATTTTTCTTTACTTATGGATTGTCGTTTTGCTTTCAAAAATGAAGAAGAAATTAATCGAACTTGTTCGGAAAACAACATATTTGCTTTGGGTACATTATTAATGAAGGTAGAAGCTTAAAATCAACTCCAATCAACAAACCTAAATTGTGTTTGCTAGCAATGGCAGATATTCTCAAATGATTCATAGTTAGGGTTCATTGTTGTAAGATGGATAGTCTATCTCTTCACAATTGGTGAAGATTAGATTTTAAATTTATTAGCAAGCCAAAGCTATGCATAAAAGCTATCATTTTCTTTATAATAAAGAAAATTAAAACGCAAAATAACAATAATTCAAGAGATTACAAAAAATATATTATCATAATCAACTGATAAAAATTAAAACTATTATTAATTAATTAATACGAATTATTAGCTAATTTACTAATACCCTTGTCAATTAAATTAATTGATACCCAACAATTCATATATACGTGAGTTTAAGAGAGAGAGAGAGAGAGAAAATTAAATAATTTTTTTATTAATTAAAAAAGTAATTTTATGTAGTTTCTAGTTATAAATATATGATAAATACTCCCATATTTCATTCATTGATTATATTTAACTTTATATTTTAAATATTATGTATAAATTAAATTGTTGTTAGCATGTAATCCAAATCATTACACAACATATTGAATTACATATTTTAAAGGACATAAGGAAGCTAAGATGAGCTTGAATCCTTTACTTGGATTTAAAACTTGGAGGTTTGAACTTTGAAACATGTGTTTGGCCATAACACATTACAATAAAATACATTTAACTATTTCAACTCTTATGTTAATCATTCTAAATTTTACATTCGTATTTTAAGTTTTGTATTTTTATGTTTCAACTATTTTATATTGTTTATCTAAAATTTTATATTAACCGTCTTAAATTTTGTTTCATAATTCACATATTACATTAAAGGATAAAGGATATAATGATGATGATGATGATAAGAATAGTACCTTCATCTTTTTGCCACAATAATTCCATTTCATTTGATCACCATACAAAATATTCTTGCTAACTAGAGTGCCCACATGCATGTTCATAGAGATATATTCAATTCTATTTTAAAATTATATATCCAACAACAATAATTTGCATGTGGTTTGATAGTGTAATAGACAAAAGGAAGTTTTGAAATATACCCAATGTTGATATATACACCTCCCCAACTTTCTTCTAAATTATAAATGCAATGTAATTTTAAATGGGGTTTATACCATTTAATAAACAAAAAAGGGTTCTTGAAATATCCATCACTTGAGATTTTCTTCTCCTCATTTCAATTAATACTTTTATTAATAACTTGATTTATTTTGAATTTATACCCAAACTAATATCAATTATAATCATTTCAATTAAAATAATAAAATTGTAGTCATTGCCCCTCTAACTCTCTAGAAGTTTGTCCTCAAGTATGATTCTTGGCAATTAACTTGAGAATGTATAAATAAAATTATAATTCATCAATTGATGATTGATTGGCTCAATGATCCTCCATTAATTATACAAATAATTCCATTTTAATTGCTAGGTATACATATAAACTTATCAATTAGGTTTGACTACAATGGATTTGATATTCTAAAAGCCAAATTAGGCATGTTTCATGTGGATGTGATGCTTCTCTTGGTTTAGCTTTCCTTGTGTGATTTGTTTTGGTTAATTAAATTAATTAATTTTGTATTTATATTTTTTCTTTTGTTGGATACCCATTTTCGAACCGGGTCAGGTTATCAACCTATCAATTTTTTTAAATTTGTTGATTGCTACTTTGGTGGCCCTTTAGTCAAATATAATTCATTTGCAACTAATGTCGGCAATTAATTGTACGGTAATATTATAGGTACGGATTATGAAAATGACCACAATCGTATTCATACACTCAATTATTTGGGTTAATTTTCAGTAACTTCAATCTTTTATTTTAAAGAAAAATATCAATGGCATTGATCAATGAATGTCTTCTTTCTCTTCCGCTTTAATTTTCCCGAGAAAATGCGAACACTAGTGGGTCCAAAAATGAAATGATGTGCGAAGTGATGATATGCATGCTAGCAATCAAGGTGATAAGCTTTGTGTTTTGAAAATATTCACATGGTGGGGAGAGATATTTGTGTATACAGAAGCGCTTGTGAGGGTACAAGAAAACAGAAAGTGATTATGCCGAAAGCACCATCACATCTTGTGTTTGCTTGTGCAAGCCAAACACAACATCTTGATACATAGTATGCTCAACAAATAATTCTTGTATTTGAGGAACAAGAAAAGGAAGAGAAAAGAGACTTACACAGTTCAAGAGAAATGGGTAATTAAGGACGTGTTTGGATGACACAAATACACCCACAAGTGTCCATTCATGCCATGCCTTCTTCTGCCTAGCTTCATGCATGCTTGAAGAAATTGGCCAAAGAAACCACACTATTTTGTGACCAATTCATTGGCTAGCAGATAACAAGACATATGCTATTCATGTCTTAAAGTAGTTGTTGTTATGATGTGGGAGATACCCAAGTTTGTGGTTGAAATTTATGCATGTATGCAAGTATCAATGATACTTTGGCTGCTAGCTTGGAACCTCTTGCTACAAAAACAGAGGTATATATAGTCTATCATACTCCATTTGGGACCATTTTTGCCCTTTTTTTTTCTTCTTCATATGGGAGTGGTCCCTATATTATTTCAATAGTATATATATGTCTGTTATATCTAGAATTTAATACAAAAGTAGAATTTTTAATTAATAAATAAATTAAAAATTTGTCGAGTATAATTTTTTTAAAATATATTTTATATATTAGTAAATTTTTTATTAAAAATAATTATAAAATTTGAGATTTTAAATTTTTAATAAAAATAAAAAGATCAAAATATACATGTGTATACACACACGCGTGCACGCCTTTTTGCAGTGTTTGACGGCAATTATTGGTGAGTGATTAGTTGAAGAATCTTTGAAACTTTTATAAGTCATCGTGCATCACGTTTTTTATTTGAATAATTATGAAATTAAAAAAAAAGAAAAAGAAAAACAACAGGCTAATATATGTTTCATGTACTTTAATCTTTTAATGTAAAACTTAAAATATAAAAAAAAATTAAATAATTAACTTAAAATTTAAAATAAGTAACATAAAAAAATTTAAAATATAAAACGTGAAAATTAAAACGGTTAATGTAATATTCAAAGTACGTAGTATTAAAAATTTAAAACACGAACGTAAAAGTATCACTATTAATAGAACATTTTAATTAACGAATAAATTTAAAATTTTATTTGAAATAAAATATTTATATAATAAAAAATTTAATAAAAATAATTATAAAATTTGAGATTTTAAATTTTTAGTGAAAAACAAAAGAATTAAATTTGCTATTAATTACTTATATTAGATCTAATAATCTGAATTTTTAAAATTTATTATTGTAATAATTAAAAAATTAATATAAAAAATTAAATAAAATTAAAAAACTCAATCTTTTTCTTATATAGGTATATATAAATATTTTTATTAATTAATGATTAGTCGAGAAATCTTTTAAACAAATTATGATTATTAAAGGTTGCATTATTAGTTCAACTGTCAAACACAATCTATTTCCTTTTATCTTTTCAAGATTCTGATTAATTAAAATCGATTATAAAAGAACTTGCATTATTAACTTTTTTAAAAGTAGGTATGACTTTATTCAATCGAATAACTATGATTAAATACTATTAATTAAAATTAAATCAAACACCTCCAATGATTTATACACGAATCATATCCACCAATAGTCCATGTGATGTGAAAATAATCGGCTTCTTATCATACTACTTCTACATCTTTTTTAAAAAAATAATTTAGTTAAAATAAATAATTTTATTTATATTATTTGAGTTAATTTAAATATATATTTTTAAAATTAATATTTTATAATATATATTATAATATTTTTAATTGTAGATAATATTTTATCGTATAATAAAGTAATTTTTATATGAATTTTGTTAACGGGTAATGGAATATGTTTACTTTTCATATCCAGCGAAGATATATTTTTTTTTACTTATTAATTTTTAAATTTAAAAAGGATACGATTTTATAAGTAGTATCAAAAAAATTATAATATATATATATATGTATGTATACATGTATGTGTGTATCAATTTTAAAATCAATCAATAACAATAATATTAAAAATGGGTATTGATCGGTTTAATTCGTACAATTTTTTAGAAATAGTATTAGAAAAGTTTGAAATTTAAAATTTGCTTTGGTTAAATTGAAAAAATAATTTAATTTTTTATAAATATTTTTATTTTTATTATTGCCTATGTCAAATTAGAAAAAGAAAAATTAAAAATATAGCCCCATGCATGAGGTAGCCAAATCTATATTTATTTATTTATTCGTTTTACTTTACATGAAATTCACGCCCCATTCATAAAAGAAAAGAAATGTCATGAAAGGGCAAAGCAACGGCGTACCCTTTATAGTGCTTTTAAAAGCACTTGTAAGGTAGTTCATAAATGTAGGCTCTCACTTTTCTGGTGCTCAAAAGCACTTCCTGGGGGTCCCCCACCACTAGCTTGTGAGTCTTCTGCTTTTCGTTTTAGGGATAGGGCTAATGACAAATTGGATTCTTGCTAATTATTGTAAAACGCAGAAGCCGTGAAGAAGAAAACAAGTGTCATGACGAAATTTCTGTACTGTGGTGGTGTGTTGTTAGATGCTTTTAGGAATCTTCCTCTCAGTTTCAAAGAAAGAAAATATGTCGAGAAAACTGTCAAGAAAATTTCCATAGGTACATGCTACAACGAAAGAGGGGAAAGAGATAGGGATTTGAGATTCTTGAAAAGCACTTTTGGATTGTGATGTATCAAAGTGTAAACGTAACTCACAATGATAGAAGTACTTTTGTGAAGGTATTCATGGAGAGAGAAGCATGTTTGCTTCTATAAAGCACTTTTTTACAACTCTAACTATCATACGTATAATACATTCTTTACCTAAATTTTAAAATATAAAATTTTAAAAAATTAATATAAAATTTAAAATATAAAACACCCGTAATTATTAATATTTGATCGAACAAAATATTTTATTAATAACAATAAAATTATACAAATTTTAATGCAATAAGTTAGGTAAATAAGGGTGGTAGCATTAATTCAAAATAGAATTGTATTGTTTGGTGGAAAGTGAAATTGCCTTTGTCCTACTCTCCTTTTTGAGTTAGATTATCCATACACTTTGCTTATGATAATAGAGAAATACCTACCTACCTACTCAAATGCATATCAATTATCAATTAGGAAATTTCCATTTATATAAATAAGCTTGGTACTGATAGTTTAATAATTTAACGTTACGTGATAACACCGAATAAATCCTAATTTTAATTATTGAATCATGTATTTTAATGGTATGTTGCCATAAACTTAAACAAAAATGAATGAGAATTGTAGTTGAGAAGATAATTTGAAATGAATTATGTTATGATAGAATTTGATATATATATATATATATTTATAAATTATAAAATAATCTTGATTAATTATTATATTATGATAAAAATAATATGATTAATTATAATATGGCCAAGTCTACCAATGGCATAAGATACCTGAATTTTCCATGCACCAAGTGACACAATCTCTCTCTTTTAGCTTAACTCAAAATTCTTCTTCATCTTGTTCCTTTCTCTCTCTCTGTCTGTGTCTCTGTATCTCCTTTCCATGAGATCTGTACTCCCCCATTCAGAATGTCCTTCCATTTCCTTCACCTCTTTTCTCTCGGGTCTCCTCCTTTTCACTTCTCACGAGCAAAACGCTAGCAGTTTCTGAGAAGAAGTTTTTACCTCATGTCTTCTGGCGAGTTTTCTTGTTTTCTTCGCGGGTTTCTTGGTCTAGCCCGTGCCCAGAACGATGATAACCAGATTTTTGGCCCGGATGAATGTTACACTTGTAGTACTCAGGTGGGTATCCCCTTTTTTCACTCCACCACCTGCGACAGCGCCCACCAACCCGAATGGCAGGCCTCCGCCGGATCTTCTCTCACTCCCATCCAGGCCCGGTCTGGTTCGAAGGGAAATAGCCCGACCCGGGTTAGCACCTCTGGCATTTTCGGGCCGGTTTTGGACCCGCGGAGCGGTTTGGTGCAGAAGTGGAATAGAGTGTCGTTGCTTGCACGTGGTATTGCGTTGGCTGTTGATCCTCTGTTCTTTTACGTCTTCTCGTTGTACGTTGTCCGAGGTGGGTCCCATTGCATTTACTTGGACGCTGAGTTGGCGCTCTTCGTTACCGTCCTCCGCACTTGTGTTGACGCTGTGCATTTGTGCCACCTGTGGCTTCAGTTCAGGTTGGCTTACGTGTCCAGGAAGTCTCTTGTTGTCGGATGCGGGAAACTCGTGTGGGACGTACGTGCGATCGCTTGTCACTATGTTCGGTCTCTTACAGGATTTTGGCTTGACGTTTTTGTAGTACTCCCCATCCCTCAGGTTAGTTTGCATTTGAATTTCAGCATTCCAATTCCATTTCCACTTTGGTCATTTCCAATCTCTTCATTGATTCTTTTGCAGGCAGTGTTGTGGTTAGTAGTACCAAAACTGATCAGAGAAGACAAGATTAAGCTGATAATGACCATGCTTGTGCTAATAATCTTGTTTCAGTTCCTGCCTAAAGTCTACCACAGCCTTTGCTTAATGAGAAGAATGAGGAAGGTTACAGGCTACATCTTCGGCACCATTTGGTGGGGTTTTGGCATTAATCTCATCGCCTACTTAATATTCTCTCATGTAACAGTCAATCACCTTTTCTTCTTCGTTGTAATCAACCTGCATGGTGGAAATACTGAAGGTGCATCACTGTTTCTGCCAGGTTGCAGGAGGATGTTGGTATGCTCTTGCCACGCAACGTGTGGTTTCATGCCTCCAGCAGCAGTGTGAGAGCAGTCAGCACTGTAATATTTCTTTGTCTTGCTCAAAGGTTTTTCGTAAATCTCCGCTCCCCGTCATGGTCGGGAAATCATCGTGCCTAGATGTTAACGGACCGTTCACTTACGGGATCTATGCAACAGCCCTTCCAGTCATTTCTAGCAATTCCACTGCGGATACTGTGCTTTATCCCATTTTCTGGGGCTTGTTGAACCTTAGGTAACTCTAACAACAAAGCAACTCAGATTAGATTATGTACCAGAATACTGTCGAAATAGCACCATAATTTGTGATACTGTTTGCAGCTCTTTCGGCAATGAACTTGAGCCGACAAGTAACTTGCTGGAAGTAACGTTCAGCATATGCATCGTGCTATGTGGCTTAACGCTCTTCACTTTACTTGTTGGGAATATCCAGGTGACCTATGATTTCCTCTCATGACTGCTAAACATTTCAGTCATATAACTCATTGTCTGAAACAAGGATTGGTTTTGTTATTTGTTGAAGGTGTCGCTGCAAGTGGTCATGGCAAGGAGGAAAAAAATACAGTTGAGAAGTCGAGATGTTGAATGGTGGATGAGACGAAGACAGTTACCGTCTGGTTTGAGACGGAGAGTACGCCATTTTGAACGCCAGCGGTGGGCAACCATGGGAGAAGATGAATTAGAATGGATAGACGACTTGCCTGAAGGGCTCCGGAGGGACATTAAGCGATATCTCTGCCTAGACCTCATCAAAAAGGTAAACAAAACACATTGTGATATCGTAAACTCCAACGATTTAGCATGGGCAGCCATGATTCTGGAAATCCTGAGCAAGTTCTTAAAGTATACTCCCATCCAGTTTAATATTGAACTGCAAAATATATAGTGGTACTTAATTGATCTTAAATTTATCTGCATTGCCGTGTAGACAGAGTCTACAAAATATGTCTTGTTAATTCTAATATATTTGCTTTATAGGTACCTTTGTTCCACATCTTGGATGATCTTATTCTCGACAACATATGTGATCGAGTCAAGCCCCTTCTTTACTCTAAATATGAGAAGGTATACACGCATAAGCTGCTAAACTTACATGACAAACGTCCAAACCAGACACCCCCAAACTTGTTGATCAACTTTATACTCTGTTTTACAGATAATCAGAGAAGGAGATCCCGTTCCAAGAATGGTGTTCGTTGTCCGCGGACGCCTAAAACGTAGCCAGAGCCTGAGCAAAGGCAAGTTAGCCACAAGTATGGTCGAAACAGGAGGATTTCTGGGCGATGAGCTCCTCTCGTGGTGTCTCCGCCGCCCATTTAAAGATCGTCTTCCGGCTTCATCAGCAACATTTACATGTACAGAACCTGTAGAAGCATATGGTCTGAATGTAAATGACCTGAGGTACATTACAGATCATTTCCGGTACAAATTTGCCGATGAAAGGCTGAAGAGAGTAGCCAGATATTACTCGTCGAATTGGCGAACATGGGCAGCTGTGAAAATACAGTTAACTTGGAGGTGTTACAGGATGAGTAGTGTTGGGCATGTGATTCCTGTAACGGGAAATGGGGTTGACGTTGAAGGCAGGCTTCTCAAGTATGCTGCAATGTTCGTGTCTGTTAGACCCCATGATCACCTCGAATAAATACAAAATTCTTAGCAATTTTATGTTCACCTGTTCGCTCCTTCTTTCTTCCTTTCCTTTTTTTTTAATTTAATTATGTAATATTTAAAAATAATAATGACTTTTAATATTAAAAGTAAATTAAAATAAATAAATACCAAACGACACCGTTTCTCCTATACCGACAGCGTCTTTTACCTTCCGTTAATGTCCATAACAAGTAGTTGAAAAACGGTTTTCTTTTTTTGAAAATTCTAACCCACCTCAAAATTCCTTCTCAATTTTGACCAAATTAATAATTTATTCAATAAATTATGAATTTATTCTACAAATCGTGAATTTTTCTCCAAAAATTGCAAATGTATTCAACAAAAATTTGAATTTAAGTAAAATTTTACTCAACAAATTAAATTTTATTCAATATATTATAAATTTGACCAAAATAATAATATTTATTTAATAAATTATAAATTAAATTTATAATTATAAATTTACTCGATAAATTTATTTTATTTTTTTATTTAAAAATAATTAGAATTTAAACAATAAATTAATAATTTATTTAATAAATTATTAATTTAATAAAATAAATAAATAATTTTATTTGATAAATTAATATTTTTACTCAATGAGTTGAATTTTACACTATAAAATGGGAATTTTGCTTAAAAAATAAATAATTAGATTTAAAGTTAAAATTAATTACGTGGAAAATGGTATTTTTGTATAAAAAGCCTATCTTTGATCAAAATTAAATATAAATTTAAAGTGGGGTAGAATTATAAATAGACTTAAATATTGGATCATATGGTTATAATCCCTAGAAAATTTCCCAGCCATTCTTTGCGACTCAAAATCCAGAAATTTCTCTAAACAAAACCAAAAGCAGAAGCAAATTCCCTTTCTGATTGTTTTCTTCTTCTTCTTCTTCGTGTTCAGGGATATTCGGTTGCATATAGAGCGCGAGAGAGGGAAGTTGAGGGGTTAACTAAACCCTCTCTTCGTTTGCTCTCTCCGATCAACCGGTAAGATTTGTTAACTATCATTTTCAGTTCTTCTGACGATTGATTTTATATTATTTTCATTGAATCCACACAGATCTGTTTTCTGTTAAGGATTCATTTCTTGGCTTTTCGTTTCACTCGATTTGGGTTCTTCGTTTCGTTTTATGCTTCAATTAAGGGTCTAATCGTATGAGTTTGTATCTTTTTTACGTTTATAATTTGTGAAGATGCTTTTTTTTTGGTTTGATATTTGGATTTAGCATTTGAGCATGTCCAGGTTAGGATTATCTATGTCAAAATCCGGAATTTCTGTGTATTCAAATGTTCATTTGTTAAAACAGGTTAATATGGTTTTGCTGTTTTGTGTCAATTATGTAGCTTTTGCGCTCAACTAGAATATAGAGTGAATGAATGATTTTCATAGGATGCAAATTTTGTTTGAATGATGCTTAGTTTATTTTGAGTTGAATGATCTCTAATCATTAGGAGGCAAACGATGAATTAGTCGATATGTTATTTTGAGTCACCTGCCGTAGTTTTAAGAATCCTCAACGAATATGCCAAGTTGCAGATAGAAATTGGAGGTGGACTGGATATCATTCAAGCTTTGCATAATCCGTGAATATATGTTGGATAAAACTTTGGAATCCACTGGAGAAATAATAGAAACTCTCAAAGAAATTTATTTATTTTTACTTTCTCTACAATCTTCAGTTTATTAGTATTCTGTTTATTGGGAATATAGTCGAATTGAAATTCCCAAGCTCTACAGATTCTTTCAAAAAAACCATTTGAACCTTGGCATTTTGTGGATTGTAGGCTTTCATTTGAATTCAATATACTCATGCAAATAAAACTTTGTTTCTGAATATAGTTTCGTTACTTTCAATATCTTCTGTTGAGTACCATACTCATCTTTTAGTGCCCCAATTTCTTGTTGAACTTCCTACCACTTCAATTTCAGCACATCTTTTGGATTCACTCTCTTGTTTTAACAGTGATATGTACTTGCATTCCTTGTTTTAAATATGAAATGGTGTCAAAGTTCAATTACAGCCTAAATTACAATGAAATAAGATTACTTTCTTTTCTACTATGCATTTTTTATTCCAGGTTCACTTCGAACAGCAAGCATTGGGGGCAATCATTATTTGGAGGAGGATATTCTCAATGTCTAGGTTGATGGTTATTGGTCTCCGCTGTGAAGTTCAGTTTCTACAACTTAAGCAACTAATGTTGGTGGTATAGCCATTTTCCCTAAACTGTCAAAATGTGGAATTTTGCGTCAAGTTGTGTGGCTGGAAATGTTGGATTGAAAAATGACTCTCTGAAGCTTACTCAAACTGCTTCAGAATGCTCAGATGATGAAGTGTCATCTGTTGTTAGCAGAGAGGAAGGTCTGGAGTGCCCAATATGTTGGGAATCCTTCAACATGGTTGAAAATGTGCCCTATGTTCTATGGTGTGGCCATACCCTCTGTAAAAACTGCATTCTAGGACTGCAATGGGCTGTTGTGAAATTTCCCACCTTACCAGTTCAGCTTCCCCTCTTTATCTCCTGCCCGTGGTGCAATCTGTTATCTTTCCGTCTCGTTTACAAGGGAAACCTGAAATTTCCGCGGAAGAATTATTTTCTGCTTTGGATGGTTGAGAGCATGAATGGTGATAGAATTAAGTCCCATGCTGGTTTCTGTGAAGATCGTCAGTCAGCCTGGTCATTGAACAGCAACTCTGCCCTTGGAAATCAAGTGAACCATGGCAATTACAGGAGGGGACAACATCTTCACCATCCTGAGCCAGTAAGATCAAGCCATGATCACCTTCATGTTAACAATTATCTCAGTGTAGAGAGAATCCATTCTTCCCTTCGGAAGTCTTTGATTTTCTTTGTTCATCTGACAGCCAAGTTCCCACTGGTCATCATCTTTCTTCTGATTGTTGTCTATGCAATACCTGCCAGTGCAGCTATCTTGGCCCTGTACATGCTAGTCACCATTCTGTTTGCTCTCCCATCATTTCTCATTCTTTACTTTGCATATCCAAGTTTGGATTGGCTTGTGAGAGAGATCATCACTTGAAATGCTATTGGATTTTTGTTGGTAAGCACTGTGAATAGGAGTTTGCACCTACAAGATGGCTTGGCTTTGTTCGACTGCTCATCAACTCTATAATTTGTTGACTTTTCAGTTTCTAGGGTTCCATGGTTATGACCTTGGAAGCTACACTCAGTGCTTTCGTTGCCTAAAGTCTTTCATCTCTAATACCATGTTAATGCTTTTAGGATGGGGCTTATACGATAGCTATGATGTTTATTCCTGTGAGTTGGTAGTTTGCTGTTAGTGAAGGTACAGACACAGTGAGTTGTCTACCAACAAGTTGCTGCTTACAAGTATTCAGAGCTCGTGCTAGCCCGATGTTGAAATGGTGTAGCACAAAATGCTCTCTGAAGCTCAAATTATCGTTTGTAATGAGACTCGTATTATTAAACGCTATGTAATAGTTCTCTCTAAGCTATTTTAATTTTTCACTTGGTGAGTTTGAAATAGAATTGTTGAAAGTGAACTTTTGTTTGTACACAGGAGGAGAATGTGGAATTCAGCTAGCTCGGTGCTTCAAGCCGAAAACATGGCAGTTGCATGGCTAGGCTAACCCCAATGTAATAATAATCAAATTGTTTTCAACAAATAATCAAGTGGGTCAAATTTCTCTCACCCAACAGATGGAATTTCTGCGCCGATGCATCATCTTTCTGTCTATTTCTTCCGTTTCTTCGCACCAAATACAGGACAAATTAATCTGGTTCACCGCCAACTTGCAAAATAGCACCAGGATTTTTTGGGCTGGCGGAGATTCCAGAAAAGTCCCCGTACGGAACTAACAATGCTTCGTTCTCCTCTGGTAATACGAGTCGGTATTCCTCTATTCTTTCTTATCCACAATAATTCAAAAATCCTCAGAAAATCCATGTAGGACAATCTAACATAAGCATCCACGTGTCACAAACATGGCCTGGAGTTTCAACCTCCGGGTCCTGTTAATATTACACCCACTCTACGGCTACTTATCTTTCTGTTTGCTAATGTTACAAAACTAGCGAAGTTTCTAAACATGGTGGCAGCCATTGCTGTTTCTTCTCCCAAATCATTGTTTCTGAAGTACCCAGTTTCTCTAAGAGAACCAAGCTCAAACCTTTTTGCTGGGTCCTTAAAGAGTTTTTCTTTACAGCTGAAAAGCAGAAGCAGAAAAAGAGATTTCAGCAGCTTGGTGGTTGCTTCAGCTGGCGAAATAGCAAGCAGTAACAGGGGCAGATTTTATCTCAACTTTACTGGATTTCCTTTCCCTCTTGGTCCTTTTCTCAATAGGCGTACTATTAGGACTGAGGTTAGCTTCTCATCTTCAAGTTGACTTCATCAAATTTTGGGGTTCATTAAATTGGTTCTGGGTTTCATTTTCAAGAATTATATCTGTTATTTATTTTGAGTTCAAGCTAACCACCTTAAGAATTGATGAATATGGTTTACTATGTGTGAAAATACATATTTTCCTTGTGCATGCATATCATATCCATGTCAATTTATGGCGTTTTCAGTCTGAGAGCGTTACGTCAAATTAAGAAATTCTATGCTAATTGATGTTTTCCTTGTGCATGCATGTTCATATCAATGTGACAATGTCAATTTGATGATGTTTTCAGTCTGAGAAATGCATTAGATACAGAAGTTTATCAAATTGAGAAATTCTATGTTAATTGATGTTTGAGGATTGATGCTTCATTGACTTGCTTGTAGTTCTAAGACTGAGCTGTGGACTTGCTTTGTATGTTATTAGTATCTAATTCAATCAAATTTTGTTTCCACTGTAGGTTGTGAGAGGCCGCATATGGCTATTCGAACAAGAGCAAGCATTAGGATTCAGCAGTGTCTCCACAAACATCCGAATGACAGTCATCAAACTCAAATCTGGAGGATTATGGGTCCATGCACCTATTGCTCCAACTGAGGAGTGTATTCAGGTTCTATTATGTTCTCCATTTACTGCTGATATCAGTATGACGATTCGATAACATGTGTAATCTTAGGGCATGTTTTCATAGCTTTTGAAATGTTTATGTCAAGAAACGTCATTTATTTGCTGAGGACATTTCAAGGTTTTAGGTCACTGCTCCATTTTGCTAATATTTATTTTGGTTCTACTTTTCCAGCTTGTGAAGGAGTTAGGTGCTCCAGTACAGTACATCATCCTGCCTACATTTGCTTATGAGCATAAAATTTTTGTTGGTCCATTTTCAAGAAAGTTCCCTCAGGCTCAGGTATGGGTTGCACCGAGGCAATGGAGTTGGCCCTTGAATTTGCCGCTTGCATTTTTTGGAATTTTTCGTGCTAAAACTTTGATAGATGAGGACTTAGCAACTCCATGGGTTGATGAGATTGAACAGAAGGTTTTAAGCTCACCAGAAGTTGGTAAACTGCATTTACCCTGCCTCAAACTTCAATAAGATGCATCACAATTTGTACTTATTTGCTTGTGAATTATTTCAGGGATTGGACCATATGTGGAGGTTGCTTTCTATTATAAACCTTCAAGAACACTACTAGTTACTGATGCCGTGATTTTTGTCCCTAGAAAGCCACCCAAATGTATTAGCAAAGAATCCTTACTAGCATCAGCAGAAAATGGTTTGGCAGTGAAAATTCTTAGCAAAGGCAAGGTGGTCCCTCAGGAACCCGTAGTTGACAACCAGATGAACCGTCAAAAAGGTTGGTTCTCCATTCCATTTCAATCCAAAAACTACATTGCTCTCTTTCCAGAACCAAAGTACAATGATGATGCAACTTATCGGTCATTACATTTGTATGACATTGAAATTAAATTTGACTAATTTCTTGTTTAAGGATGGGAGAGAATGGTTCTTCAAATCTTGTTCCTCGGTCCTTCCAATCTCTTGGAGCCTAATCGTAGCTTTGCTCAGATGTCACAAAAGCTAATTGTTTCACCTATTGTAAAGACACTCGTCTTCAGCAAAGTTCCTGAGAAGGTAGAAGCACATGCCGATTTTCATTTTTGTTCTTATTTTAGATGATTGCATAAATGTTTAGACAAAAAAAAATTCAGTTTCCCTATATTCTTTATGTAAAGAAATATCGTTAGTGCAAATCCGAAAAAGTTTACTACCTCACTTGCTTCTTAAAACTTCAGGTCAGGGACTGGATTGATCGTATTGCACGAGACTGGAGATTCGGGAGAATAATCCCTGCTCATTTTGAAGCTCCGATAAATGCAAACAGGTCTGATTTCTTAGCTGCATTTGCATTTCTTGACGACCTTCTGGGTGAACGTTACATTACTCGACCTTCACTCTCTCTTCTCTTTGCATCACTCATGGGAAAGGCTGCTAGTTATTTCCCTCCTGATGACATGAAGACATTGTCATCACTTGATCAGTTTCTAGTCTCAGTGGGTGCTGTGAAGAAAACTGTCTCTGGCCGGAAACGATGATACGGCATGACAACAAAACTTTTAGCTACAAATTTTCAGCTTTTCTATACTTACAAGCAACTGCATATATAGGATCCAATGGATCATTTTCTATCATTGTTCTGTATATGATGCCAATAGCGATTGAGATTGACTGCAAATAGGATGAACTTTGTTCTTGAAATGAACTTCATTTCTATGTATTGTTGAAGGCAGTCTCAAGTAAGGTTGCTTCTATGGGACCGACTAATAAAATCTAATTGAATATTTTCTTGGGTGGGATCTATTGTCTTGATAAACAATCTGAGAGTTTTGAATTTTATGCCAGTTTGATTACCACACTTTTGGGGCTATGATAAAGTTCTGCATACTGAGAATTGAAATTCATCATTAACAGTTTGGGGTTTTGGCTTCCTATTGAAGGTTGTTGAAACTTTCAAGAGTTGGTTTGTACAACTAATCATAATCATGTTGTCCCAAAGTCATAATTAATTATATGTATATATATTTTTTTTCTGTTTGAAAAAATTAATTAACTTTATTTAAACTTAATCTAGTTTTAAAATTAAAACTTTCTAAGAAACCAAACAACCTTTTTTTCTCCCCAATTTTCTCACTTGACCAGCCAAGGATGGAAGTTGTTTGTGTAGCCATGGGAAAATTTTCCTTGAATAGAAAATTTTTCCAATCATCAAGATTCAAAACCTATCAAGAAAGAAAATGGTAAACTCAAAAATGGAATATCATAAAAGCTAAGCATTCCTTTCTTTCACCAACATTTCCAACCTAATTTATAGTTGGATGGTTATCTTCCTCGACTGAAGCCACCAACCATTTTGTGATCTTTACATCCTTCTCACATTTTCACTCTACTTGTAATATTATAGCAGTTGCGAGTTAAAAATTACAATACTACAATCTCAAACAGAAACAAATTTTAAATTTAATATTTTTTTATTTATTTAAAAATTTTAATTTAAAAATTTAATGATATAAATCTTTAATATTTATCACGACAATCTTATTTATATTATGCGTATATAACAAAGAAAGATTTTAAGATACTAAAGAGGAAGGAAAGGAGAATCCAAGGAGATTGCTATTAAATCTCAAATGCCTTCTTTTGGTTTAATTATTTTTCCTTGAAAATGTATTGAGAAAAGCATTTTTTTCAGAGCATGGAGGAATTGTTGTCTTTTCAATTTTTTACAACTCATAAGAACCATTAAAGAATACTACCACTTTTCCCCACAGCAGAAAGCCCATTTTGGAAAAGCCATTTTTCTTCCTCCTCCTAGGTGTGTAAGATGCCATGCCATGCCATTGTCAATTGCAAAAGCACTTAACAGAGAAGTCCTTTTCCACATTGGCTTCCACAAGCCACAATGCTAAACACTCCATAAATTGGTACTCAATAAAGAAGAGTTGGCAAGCATGTTGTAGAAATATTATTTTTTTTCAACACCAATAAGGAAGTGTTTGGCTTGAAGGAAATAGTGGAGATTGCATGGATAGACATCCAAGAAAATATTAAAGAAATGAAACCATGATTATTACCCACAAAATCCAAGTTCTCTATGATTAATAAATAAAGTAAACCTTTTGAAGATCAACAATTAAAATAATATTTAATTAAGAAGTTAAACATTATCCAACATCTTGAGCATAAATATTAATTAAATAAGAAAATAATTTCTAAAATTATTATTTTCTTATTTAGGAAATGTCTAAAATATAAGTAATTTTCATTAATTAAATTAAAATTAAAGTAGAAAATTAAGCAAATAATTATGCATGTCAATTACTTCATTATCATATCTATTAACAAGAAATGAAATCTCAAATCATAAATACTTTCATTTTTTAACAGAAAAGGACAACTATAATATATACAAGAATAATTGAATACTTGGCATGTAATTATTGTTGTTCATAACATAAAAATAAATATTAAAAATATTTTAAATCATAAAATATGTGTTTTTGTCTGATCATAATAATTACTTTTATTTTCTCTTTTTTATGAATAAATATATATTATTTTCATTTATAATAAATAGGTCCCCAATGTATGTGGACGACCCATTTTCTACTAGTCTTGAGGCCTTATTCTGTCCCTCATTCTTGACTTATTGCCATCTCTACCATTGTGATTGTATTGACACGACAAGTATATGTTTCCGAGGTTAAGGTTCACAAGCTTCAGTTTTGGGTGAGTTACTTAGGGATGTATTTGTTATAAATGGGAAAACTATTTACTTATTTGTGAAAAGATAAAAATTAGTGACTGGATATTTAGTTATCTTTTCTTTTTTTAGTATAAATGAGAGTCCTTTATTGTCGGCTTCCTTGTCCTCCAGGAGTCTCCTTCCTACCTTTTTTATTTTATTTGTTCTCTTGTTCTGTTCTGTCTCTGTATTAAAATCAGCGACAAACGTGCAATAAGCAGAGGAAAAGCCTCTCCACCCCCCATAACAGAACTCGCACACAGCAACAGCAACAGCAACAGTTGCTTGCACGATCTCACAAGCAAAACAACTCTTTACACATACAATTACACAAGACGCAAAATAGGCACACGCATGCACAGCCAAAGAAGAAAGCCATCCAAAAGAAGTATTAGAATATTAAAAATATTTCCCTTTTCTTTGCTTTCTGGTTAGGTAGGCCGATGGGTAACGGCAGTAAAGGAAAAAGGTAATGTCCCTTATTTCTTCTTTTCTTATTATTCGCGGTTTTTTCACTTATAATGTTTATTTTAAAATAGAGTTTATAAAGCCGTTTTTGGCTCATAATGGCCTTCTGGGTTTTGGTTTTTGCTTTGTTCTCCTTAATGGGTTATCTTCAAAATGGGATTTTGGTGCTGGGTTTGGGAGTGAAGATGAGCTTGTCGATGTCGTTCTAATGGTGGTTTTTGGATCTTATTTGCTTAACCTTGATTAGAGAAGGGCTGTTTTGAGTTTGGAATACGGTTGCTTTTCTGTCACGCTTGGTTTCATTTTTGTATTTGGTAGTAATAAGATGCTGTTTGATAAGACTGATGTTGTGTAGATGGGATGTTATAGTTGCGGTAGTGCTTTCTTTGATTGGAAAATTAATGATATTATTTCTTCTATTTTGCTAAGACTACAAGTTTTCTTTTCCCAATGCAATTCAGGATGATTGACTCTTTGGGGGGGGGAGGGACTTCTTCTATTTTATGAATTTTTTTCCCCTCAACATGATTGCTATAGCATTGGTTATAATTTTAGAAGTTTGTGCTTTCATCTTTTTTCACGAAACAGCTTGTTGGCTACGCTAGTTGTTCTGTTAGGGTTTCAGAAGTTCAAATTTATCTTTTTTATGTTACTGAAATGAAGGAACTAGTTAATACATATATAGGAACAGTTGATTGGTTCTTGTTTGCCGTGGATTTTTCATTAAGACATTTAGAACTTCCTCTATAGATTGCTTTTTTGAGAGAATTTGGATGGCAGAAACTCTGCCATGCCTGGTTAATTATTCAAGCTTTTTGTGAAACAAGAAGGTGTTTATTCTGTTCGTAATTGACTTAAGAGGAGCTCAATGGTTGTGCCCTTTACCTTTTAACCTTACAAAAAGTTTTCTGACATATGGCTTCAGTGGTCAAGCTGTTTGTTTTCCTCCTTCAGGGTTCCAAATTTTAAGAATAGAAAGCTTTATAGTTCTTCACCGTGTTCTCTCCAGAAGTTCCTACTTCTACTTGTTTTCCAGTCTCTCTGAAACTATGTCAGTGCTTTCCAAGTATATGTGATGTCTAAAATCAATCGTGGACAGAGTTTGATTTGATCTTAAGAAGCAGATTTGATGGTTATTTATGTTTTCATCATTCAGGTTGAAGATCTTCTGGAATTTGCTTTAGCTTTAAATCGTTCGTGATTCACAATAGAGTTAAAATATATCTTGGTGAGTTCTTTTCCTTGTACTGTTATATTGTGTGTACTTAGTTTTCTGGTTTGTCACATGATGTTTGTCATACTTGCTACAAGTTTTCACACTTGTCTAGCCTGCTTAATTTAATGAAATTGACCATCATAAAATAATTATGTTTACTTGCAGGGTTGTATATTCTGAACTTCTGTTATCTTGTACCTATATGATGGCTGAGGAAACTACTGATTCACCGGTGACTCCAGAAATAACCAAGCCCAATGGAGGTAATTCAAGAAGAAACTCTATTGGAAAAGGAAATTCTTTAAAGAGTGGAGAAAAAGTACTTCCCCATTATCTCAGAGCCTCTACTGGTTCTTGTCATGATTTTTGTAAATACGGGAGGAAGCATGCGTTTGAAGCAAAGGAAAGACATCCTGTACCAAAAAGAATCACAAAGCCAGCACCTGGTAACCAAAGTCCAACTGTGACTGTGATGGTGCTTGAGAGGAAGAACATGTCAGCAGTGAAGCTCAAACATTCTCCCACATCAAAGACCAATTCTTCTGATGTCCCTGAGATTATTAAGCAGGAAGTATCTAAGAAGTCTATATATGGCGAAAGCCTTAGTAAATCATCAGATGGAAAAAATTCAGTTAAGAGTGAATTTCAGTCTGGGATGGAGAAGACATTGGCAACCAAGCTTAGATTTCCCAGTTCAAAACCTCTTCTATCTGAATCCCCTAAATTCAGAAGGCAGGAAGTGTCATCAATTTCTCAGAAGGTGGATGTCTCCTCAAAAAAAGCTTCATCAAAATCTAAAGAAACAA
Source organism: Xylocarpus granatum (assembly GCA_019650275.1). NCBI lineage: Eukaryota > Viridiplantae > Streptophyta > Magnoliopsida > Sapindales > Meliaceae > Xylocarpus > Xylocarpus granatum. The sequence goes on from BNST01001116.1 coordinate 24,965, forward strand.
ATGCATCTTCAAAGGATATCGTTTCTTTGAAACTGAAATCACCAGCAAATAAGCAGTTGTCTTCACCTGATCATTTGGGAGGTCTAAGTGGCAGAATAAAGAGTGACAAGACGGGCTCCCCTAAAGTAGCTGTAAAGAAATCCCTGATTTCCCCAAGACTTTCATCGTCATCCCCTAGATTGTCATTGGCATCCCCAAGGGCATTATTGTCTCCTAAACCTTCCATAACTAGAACTGCTAGCCTAAATTCAAGAAAGCACAAAAGCTTAAAAGTTGCTTCTTCTCTGAAGAACTGCAGCAAGATAACAAAAGCTGAAACTGAGCAATCCAAGAATGAGCTTAAGAAAGTCAACAATGTTTTGATCCATGGAAAAACCCTGTATGTTATCAAGATGGAAGCGCAGAACAAATCCTTGAAATCACCTCAAAATGAAAGTTGTATCATTGAATCATCTTCACCTCCTTCATCCTTATTACTCAAACCCCTCCCTGCATCTCCTTCATCGTCATTCCATGATGTAGAAGATGAAGAACGGTCAGAATATACAAAGAGTGAAGCTGACCATGACTTTCTTTCTGAATCTGAATATGATGAAAGCACTAACAAGGAAAGAGAAGAAAAACTGGGGGGTGAAGGCCAGGGGAGGACCAGAACAGATGGGATGGTTCATTCGCAGAACAAGGATTCCCAAGCAGTGAAATTGCATTTTAGGAGAGGCAAGGTTGCTGACATTCAGTACGAGAGCAATAGTCTAAGGAGGCTTAAGCTCAGGCGAGGAAGAGTGTTGGGTGAGAATCGAAATCTCAAGGCTGATGGCAGAAGAAGCTTTAAGAAGAGAGCTGATGTTGAAATGAATGACAGCAATCCTGATTCTGAAAAAGTTGTTTTGAGGCATCAAGATGTGCAGGGAAAGAAAGATTCCCAGACTCTCTTTAATAATGTGATTGAAAAAACAGCTAGCAAACTAGTTGAATCCCAGAAAAGTAAGGTGAAGGCCTTGGTGGGCGCTTTTGAAACTGTGATCTCCCTCCAAGAGACTAAACCTTCCGCAAACATTGTCACTTGAGTTCGAGTAAACCTTCATTAACAGTTCTTTGTTTTACAAATGAATGGAGAGGAATAAACCTAAGCTTGTAAGTGGGAAGTAAAATCAGCAAGCTTATGCAATTGCTTCAGTTGACTTTAGAGAAAGCAAGGGTTTGAATTGGTGAGCTTTTGGGTACTGACATTAACTTGCTTCATACACATTGCCTGGAGGGTATGCTCCATTTTGGATTTGTATTTTAATTGATTTATATCCTGTGAATAAAACAAATAAGATTGGTGATTTCATGTATTTTTCTGTGGGATAAGAAGATCTCTTTGACTATGAATCAATTACTGAGATGCTGTTTTCTCTTATAATGTGATGAGCAACACATTTTTGTACATTGATGCTTCTTCATGATTGTATCAACAACAGTTGTTTATTTCCATCATTAAAGATTTTTAAGAGCATATGTGAATCTTTCTTTTGCGATGTTTACAAGGCTTCCAGCCTACTTTGGAAGAAAATGGGATGCCAAGACTCCCAACTTTTATACCAAAGCTTCTAGTGCTGGACATAGTTCGAGCTACCACCCTGTTCATTTTTTAAATTGGGGAGAATAATTTATTATTTTGATTAATTAATTACTGTTATTATTATTATGAATATATTTTACTAATTTTTTAAAATTACATTTATTTGTAGAACGCATTAAATAAAAATAAAAAAAAGGTGGTGTGCAGGGAGAAAAACATAGCCAATCAAGAGGCTCCACGAATGCAAAATCAACATCCTTAATAATAAATGTGGGAACGACACGTGGAAAAATGCTAGGGTTTAAGATTATTCTGTGGACATTACAGTACATTGGCCTTTACCTTTCTAAATAGGTGTCGACGACACCAGTATTAAAAAGACTGACAGTAAAAACATTGGGGATGACACTCAAGCATGTGACTGTCATTCTCCGAAAGTGACTGCCAATCAGATGAGTGACAGATAAGAAAAGTGGTTCCCACATGCAGAATGTGCGGGCGCCACATAATCATTAACGTGTCATCATGTCTACGTGACGCAAATCCATTTGCCGGTTACATTACCAGACAGCATCGTAGTGAACCTGTCTTCTCCGGCAATATTTTAACATTTTCTTCTTCCGCATGGAACCAAAACCTTCTCTCCTCTCTTTCACTTCATATCTCTGCATTTGCTCTCATCCTTCCCGTGCGAGTCTTATTTTCTTTTGACGAATTTACCCCTTTGAAACCTCCTAATTTCTTAACTCTTCCGTGGATGTAAGTTTTGAATTTGTTGCTTTTTTTTTAAAAAAAATTTGGGAAATTTTGGTTTGATAATCAAGCACTTGCAAAACCCTAATATGGTTTCATTTTGTTCGGTGCAGAGATGAGTATGGTAGGGTTTTGAGGGCATGCAAAGAGGGAGCTTAATGAACTGAGATGGAAAAATAGGGTCTTGATCGCATGTTTATTACGATCTAGTTCGGAGTTGTCTTTTTTGCTTTTGATTTGCTTGATTTTGATTAGAGTTCGGTTGTTGTAAAATTTTGTTTCTTAATGCTGATTTAGCGTTTTCCAGTGAAGAAATGAAGTGAGTTCTCTTTGAATTCTTTGACCATTGGAGTGTGGTTTTGTGGGTTTGTCGAAAATGCATTTTAATTATGACGCAATGGGTGCTTGTGGATCGGGTTTTGGATTTTACAGACATGCATTAGTAATATTATACGATTTTTCCTTGTTTTGTTAGACAGTAGCTAATTTTCGTCCCAGAAAATAAAATAAAAGAAAGAACTTTTTACTCAAATGCGGAACTACCTGATTATTAGACGGGGAGTAGGCTCTCAAAAAGGCTGTAATAGGTGTTAAAAAGCAGAGTTGTAAAAGTTCGGTTGGGTCCCAAACACTTTGGAAATTTAAAAGTTTCACTGTTTTATTAGACGTGTTTGTGAAAGCTGGCGATGCTGCAATGCTGAGTTCTTTTTGGTTTTAATATGGATTTGTTGGTCTCTCGAGTAGGTTAGGTTTTAATTTGGTTCAATTTAATCAGGTACTAATCTAAAGTTCATTGCTTAGTGGATACAGTTCATTGTTTGCGCTTGGGTTCGATATCCTACAGTTCTTTACAAGTTCATATTGTAAGGTAAACATCTTTCTTGTTTTGGTTATTAGCCTCGGGATGATTTTTTATGGATGATATAAGGAACTGTAAAGGATGGGAATTTTCAGAATGACAGTACAAAGCATGCCCTTTTTATAGAATAACTGTAGATCAAGTAGAATAGGTGGCTAAAAAGACTGATGTCATTCTTATCATTCTAGGAAACTTACCTCCTTTGTGCGTGCTCTTGTTTATGTGCATGAAAAGTAGTAGGCTTGCATAGGACTAACAGAAAATTTTATAATTTTGTGCCCATTAATTTACTGAGTTAAGAGGTGAAAAGTTTTGTTGCTTCCTTTTTTTTTCCAAATGATTAATTAGTCCCATGCATCAATGATTAAAGGGATGTCATCTGACGTGTGAGCATAGTTTCACCATTTCAAAATGTATCTTGTTGACTTTGAAAATGGAAAATCCTCAATTCTGGATTTGAAACTTGTAATTAGCAGCCTCAACATTCCACCATGTTTCCAATTCTGAATTTGTGTGAATGGGATAACAATTGTAGTTCGGTGCTGTTAGCATAAAGAAAGAGCAAGAGATAACACAAGAATTATATGGTTCAGTTATTGCTAAAGTCTATGCAGGAAAGGTAGATAAATCTGGTATAGGCAAAGAATAATTCCTTACAAAAAGCCATCGGCTGTAGATCACTCTGCATGACCTGTACTTATTTATTTGTTTGCTCTTTTGAATGTACCATGGAATTCCTTAGTGCAACTGTGAGTTCACCCGTTGGGAATTTAATTAGAGGTTGTCTATTTTGAAAAGTTTAAGTCATCAAATGTCCCTTGTGTATGATACATGTTAGTTGAGCTAACCCTTGTTTTGGCATGTACATTAAGAATTTTTGATCACTGCTTTTTTGGCATACAGGGTGGAAAGTGGGAACAATGATTCTAACCAAGCAGTATCGTTGTGTGCACTCAGCAAGCTGTCAATGTACAAAAGGACATCTGACCGAAGATGTGATTTTCTTAGTGTTTCAACAAATGAACTGGAACCCCAAGACTATTGCTGCTTTATCCTGTACTTGCAAATGGTTTGATGATCTTGCCAAGCGTGTACTATGGAAGGAATTTTGCCGAACAAGGGCCCCAAAAATGATGATTGATCTTCAGTCTAGTGGGAGTCACAGTGTGGATGGAAACTGGAGGGCACTGGGGAAGTTACTTATTTACTGTTCAGGATGTGAGAGGGGTGGCCTGTTCAATAGCGTTCAGATCCCTGGCCACTTTGTTTACAGAACCCGGTTCTCGAGGACGTCAGGAAAGAGCTTCCTTTTGCCACAATGCAGAACAGATGTCTTGTATGTATCTGATCCATGTGAGCATCTTGACCAAGGGGAGGAAGGGGATGTGGGATTCTTCCGTGGAGTTTTCAAGTCATTCTCATTGTCAAAGGTTCGGAAGATGTTGATTAAAAGAGGGGCCCAGCTTCACCCTACAGAAGTATGTCCTTATTGCAAGGCAAAGTTGTGGAGCATGCTACAAGCCAAAATGATTCCACAGAGTGCCAGTTGCAGGTTGGGTTCATATGAGGATTGCATTGAGTATTATGTGTGCCTCAATGGACATATGCTTGGGATTTGTACCCTCTTACCCTTGTCTGATTCAGAAGAAGCATCAGAGACGGAGTGATAGTTAGATTAAATCCCAGGTGCCCACTTGCATTATCCATCTCTTTTATATCTGTGTCCATCAGGTGCACATCTTAATTTAATTTTTCCATGGGAGATACTGAGATTAATAATGGCCTTTAAACAAATTCTCATAGTTGAAGTAGAAAAAGGCTTGTATTTCTTCTTTTGTTATAATATTCTGGATTTATAGCGAATCAATAGTACTATTGTTTTTAATTCATAACATTTGCAGCAAATTGACCATGTCTTTTAATTTGTGAAATTTTACTGGAAAACTCTAACCCGAAAATAGTCTTTTAATTTGTGAAAATTTACTGGAAAACTCTAACCTGAAAATAAGAATTGATAAAAGAGATCAAATTCTTGTGCAACTCAAAATTATCTGACTCTTTGTTTTGGGCTAGTTGGATGTCTTGTTTGGTTGATAACTGGTCATGGGAAAATCTGTGAAATGATACCTTTCTTATGGTGATTCTTATCTACAATTGCTCGCACTTCTCCACTCTAGGGGGGAGTCAGGTTTGCTGTTTCTAAAGTAACTTCTGCAAGTGGAATTTTTCCAGGGAAAATGGGTTCTCAATATTTAGTTTCATTTGCAGTATCAACCATAACATTTTCTTGGGCTAGTGGACTTGGCGATGGTAGATTATAGTGTAAGGGCTACCCACTTTGCTTGCTGTCAATACTATAGCAACAATCTTAAGTTTCCATATGGAAAATTGAAAACTTCTCAAAAGAAATTGATACCTGCAATATGCAAGTTTTGAAAGTTCTTTGTTTTATCTTGACAAACAGCCATGCCTCTCATATGACGGACCTACTTTTAGTGTAAACATTATACATTAAGTGGATACTGTTACTCCAATGAGGTAGTTCATATGCTTTCATTACTTGTGAGAGTTTGCAATTCACCTGGCACAACTAATTTTTGGTTGGACAGTTTGTTTACCATGCAGGCATGTATTTACCACTCGTACTGGACTCTTTAAAATTGAAGAAAGTGAGGAATTTGGATAGCAGTTCTGCAACTTTGTTTTACATTAGCCAAAAATCAATCATCATCATCTGGTCTCAACTCCTAGTGTAATGCTGCCGAGCCCTGACCCCGGCCCGGGTAAATGTTTCCCATTGAATGGTTAGAAGTTATTGCTAACCATCTGTTTTGAATCCTCCATTACTCAGTAGGTCATGTAAACATGTTATTATACCATGTACATTCTTGTATGTTTCTATATGTTGGATGGCAGTTGCCTTAGTTTGGTCTGCAATAATCACATGTTCATAAAAAGTTTTTCTCTTATAGATGTTCAAACGGCTACAAATTCTGTTTATTACCAACGTTCCAAGTTGCGGGGAAGAGAATAGTTTTACATATTCTCGAGTATGCTTATTTGTATTTTCCTGTTATTTAATCACAGTATCTTGCTGAGCACAAGAAAACTCATTACAGGGATATAAACAAGGTAATGAAATTGCAAAGAGTGATTACAGTGAGATAAATGAGCATATTCTGCATAAAAGTCCTCTTCTGCTTCATCGAAGTCCAATCCTGATAATGAACATGTTTCCAATATTAACTGCAGAATTCTAATCTCTAGTCAGGAATTGAACATTATTTTATGGACTGACAAAACAAATAAAAAATAAATTAAATCAAACTAACACAAACAAAATGCTTGAAAAACGGGCTGAGCTGGAAAATGGCTCCCGCGGCAGAACATATTTTAAACTGCAAGCAGAGCAAAGATTTGATAATAAACTACCTACCTGAGTTGAGTCACATTCACTCTGGAAGTGCCTTGTCATTCATTGTGAGTTGTTTAGAGGGAATGGAAGGCTGCATGCATACCCACGTTGTCTAGAGGTGATATAGAGCTTAAGCTCAACTACTCTGGCCCCGCTAAATTCGGTATGTACTGCCTGATATGGTCTTCTGCTGCCTTCTCTGAATTTTTCAGGGTATCACATCAAATGAAACCAAAATCTTGTTCTTTTCATGCTTTTGTTCAACCATGCCCGCAACATCCTTTTCTCAACCGTCTTATAACGATTTTAACAGTCGTTAGTTGAGAAATAAAAGTTAAGGCACAAAGTACATATCCAGATATAACTAGAGGAGATTAACAAACTTTAACGTTGGATACAAAGTGATGTGAATCCAAGAATTGTGATTTCGGCCGTTCTTTTGGATACTCAAAGTATGCCAGTGGATACTGAAATAAAAAGAATGACAACCTAGAACCAAATGAGGGCAGGTTCAAAATGATAAGATGGTAAGAGGATTGCTAATGCAAAATATTAACATGAGAAATCCCTTAAGAATGCTGCATGTTATGAGAAGTAGCAAGGTTAATCCGAGATGACTTGCCTATGAGCATGATTAATGTTGTTGAACCGAGCAGCATCAATGTAAACAAATAAAGATAAAATTTTTATGAATAATCATTAACCGGAAAGAGGAAAAAATAAGAAAGGAAACATACCCATTACTAGAAAAGCAATCCTATCTTAAAGTGTTCTTCTCTTTCTGAGATATCGAAAGCATTTCTTTATACAAACATCGAATCCATATGCGTTGTTAAGAGTGTCAAAAGCTAGTGACCGGATTTTGAGTGTGATGAACTAAAACAACATGTTTTCAGAAGTATTTCTTTTTGCTGAAAGTGGGTTTGTATGTTTCAGTTTAGTTACATAGAAAACAATTAGCTTAATTTTACTAGGGTTGAAAAGTTTTTTTCTCTTCTCAGCTATCATTACTTGGAGCTGAATGAGCATATTTCTCCATCATTTGTTTATTGCTCTTTCTGTGGGTTAGTTGTGGGGGAAGTGTTAAGGAATTCAGTATCTATTATCATAACATCAAGTGGCTTGCCAAGGACTTACGATTATAGAATTTGTCGTAGGAAATATGGTTGCTGTCTGTTTCATGGTTCAGCCGTAAAATTAAACAGAAGATGCATTTTGTGTGGATGTATACCAATTCCGGGGTCCACTGATGAGTTTGATATATGGAAAGATTAAATTGCATAATTCGATTATTGCATCAAACATGGTTGCCAGTATAGAACCTGAGTTAGCTTGTGAGAATGGGGAAGAAAGTCTCTTCACTGAGAGAAAAGAGGAGGAAAATCTCGATTTGGATTATGCTGGAAATAATTTGCCCTCTTGGAGAAATGTGTTGGAACCCCAGTTAGCTTGTGAGGATGGGGAGAAAAACCTCTTGACTGAGAGAGGAGAATGAAAATCTTGATTTGGACTACGTTGGAAATGATATTCCTCCCTGGGGAAATGTGGTTTAACGAAGCTCCTGATGTTGAAGCTAAAAAGGGGAGCCAACCTGTGGCTGTATCGCAGAAATGGCAGTTCAACGGAAACAAATGAAGAGATATATTATCGAGGAGAGTTTTGATACTTAGCTGATCCAACAAGGTGAGAAGTGCACCGGTGCAGCCTGAGTCCATGAATTCTCTGGTTTACGAACCAACGTACATGCTTGCAGTTCTCTTACTGTGTTGTGAGGAACACATTGCTTGACAATGATTTGAAAGTCTTTGAGTTCATGAGAACAAATGAGATAACGATAGGCCATATTTATAGGTTAATCCTTAGGCAGTTGCTGACACATGGGGGGTTTTAATTCGGCCCTCGTCATGTTATAGAAATTGGAGGCCATTCTAGACAGAAGAAGGATTTTGATGTAATTGTATTAACTTGTTCATGTGCTTATCCGTCAATATCTGAAAATGGACAAGGAGTCACCATAACGTCAATTATGTATAACTCATTAAGAATGTAGCTTCTTTAGTTGGGAAACTGCCCTTGCCCGAATGGTTTCTCCGCTGTCATCTTTATGCTGCCTGTCAGAATCAGTATTAGGATAATCTAGTCCTCATAACCCGTGTCTCATAATTCTCCGCATAAAATGAAACAAGTAATGGAGGACCAACAAGACAATACATGCAAACGCATGGACAATCATGCAACAAATACGGTAACTGCAGAAAGACAATGCATTTCAGCGGTCATAATTTCTGTAGGAGACATCATATACAAGATGACGAGTTTATCATGTATAGGCTAAGAAAATTTGCTCAAAACAAAACTTTTAAAGAACTTTTAGTCGCATGAAACTAGATTGCATTCAACAGACATCTACGCTGTCTGTGAGAAAGCTTCTTGATTTTCTGAAGCTGAAGCATCTGAACTGGTATCGAGTCTCCTGAAGACTAGTTTTTGCTGTGGGACTGTAACTTCTGTGTCTATCAAAATTGTCTTCATCCTTGAATTCCCCTCTCAAGATACCCTTGGCAAGTTCATTTTCGACGTTCTGCTGAATCACACACTCGACAGGCCTTGCACTGTAGTTAGGATCATACCCAAGATTCGCGATGAGCTGAACAGCAGAATCGCTCACCTGGATTTTCATCTTCTGGCTGCTATCCTCTTCTGCACTCGTTCGAGCTGAAACGTGACCAAAGTTTAATACAAGGAACATTTGCATTGTTTGAAAGCAGAACAAAGTGATAGAAACTACATTTACTTGTTCATCTGCTGAGACACAATCCTATGCCTACTAAGTCGTGCAATGAAACTTAACGAGCATTTATTTCATAATAAAACTGCCTGGGAGAGCTATGCTTACTGCAGAGGAACTTACCTGTAACTTCACAATACTGCATACCTGGTCACGGTCCAGAGGTGGAAAACTATGTATTCATCCACTCGGTTCATGAACTCAGGGCGAAATATTGATCTTGCAGCATCCATTACACGCTGCTTGATAGTTTCATAAGCTGTCTCCTTTGGTAATGTCTCTTCATCTGTGTCAAGTATGTATTGCGAACCCACGTTTGATGTCATAATGATAACAGTATTGGTGAAATTCACAGTACGACCCTGTGAATCTGTCACTCTCCTGTCATCCAGAATTTGAAGGAACACATTAAATACATCAGAATGGGCCTTCTCTATCTCATCAAACAGAATGACTGCATACGGCCTACGACGAACAGTCTCCGTCAACTGCCCTCCTTCCTCGTATCCCACATAACCAGGCGGGGCCCCAATCAACCTTGAAAAGCATGCTTTTCCACATACTCACTCATGTCAATTCGTACAAGCGCCTCTTCTTGGATGACGAGGATCAGAGAGGCCAGCTCGATATCGCTGAATAGCCTCAGTTACTGATTTAACTGCAGGATCTTGACCCACAACTCACTTGTGGAGTTCTTCCTCCAAATGTAACAGCTTCTCCCTCTCCGATTGTTGAAGCTTGGAAACAAGAATACCTGTCCATTTACTGACAAATTCAGTGATGTCATTTCCTGTAACTTCTTCTCACAACATGTATTTTCCAGAGCTTATGTACTCATTTAACTCTTTTTCAGCATTTTCAAGATGGTGCTGCAAAGAGTTCAGGCTTCCATACTTCAATTCAGCAGCACGATTAAGATCATACTCACACTCAGCCTGCTGGATCTCAAGATTTACTCTATCAATCGGCATATACAGGTAACATAATTGTTAATTTCTGAATTCAATTCACAATCTTCTAATAAATTTTGTCATCATGCAGACCAGTCTTTAAGTTAACTAAAAACTATAATGAAGACAAGACGCCTTTTGGTTTTGACTCAAGGGAAAATAGACCTCTTCTTTAATGGACTGAGTGCGAGTCATGATAGACTTTTCGTGCTCCCATTGCCCAGTCAGCTGAGCTTGTTTCCCCTTTAAGTGTACCCACTCAGCCTCAAGACGGTTTAACCTTTCTTTTGAAGCTTTATCGGTATCATTTGTAAGAGATAGCCTCTCCATCTCTAGTTTCAATACTGAATGGTTTATCTCATCCAGGGCAGTAGGCTTTGAAGTGATTTCCATTTTCAGTTTTGCAGCTGCTTCATCCACAAGGTCAATAGCTGCAATACAAAAGGATGTTAGAAATCAGTGTAACCTTGCCAATAAGTTAATTCCACAATTTTATATCAAGTTTTGTGGTCGGAAATAACAGTAAACTTTAAACGAACAATGCAGAAAAGGTGAAAAGGCAGATGAAATCTTGAACTTCCACAGAACATAACTGATTATCCTAACCCTAAACAAATGAGAAGATGCATGTCTTTTTCATCCATTTAAAAGAAAAAAAAATGCAAATTTATACATAAAATTTTATATGTAGATTAAAAAAGACAAGCAATCAGGATGCTAAATTTGTATGTATATTACTGCATTACCTTTGTCAGGTAAGAACCTTCCACTTATATATCGATCAGAGAGAACTGCAGCTTCCACAAGTGCACTGTCAGAAATGCGGACTCCATGGTGCAGTTCATATCTTTCATGCAGGCCCCTCAGAATAGAAATTGTATCTTCCACAGAAGGTTGATCAACATAAACTTGCTGGAAACGACGCTCCAATGCCGGATCTTTCTCGATATACTTCTGATATTCATCCAGCGTGGTTGCACCAATACATCGTAACTCTCCCCGACCAAGCATAGGCTTCAAGAGATTGCCTGCATCCATTGCACCATTTGTAGCACCTGAAAAAGATCTCAAGAGCTCCTCCGTTAGCATCTGAATGATTAACAAATTAGATTCACCCCAAAGCTGTGAATTCACAACTGCTAGGCTAGTTGCCGTGAAATTCTAGAAAATTTTTAATAAAGCGTATTACCTGCCCCAACAACTGTGTGGATCTCATCAACAAACAGGATTATCTGGTCCTCTGACTCTGTTACTTCTCTAAGCACAGCCTTCAGTCTATCTTCAAACTCACCACGATATTTTGCACCAGCAATGAGTGCACCCATGTCAAGAGATATCAGCTGAAAATGGAAAGAATAACAGAATAGCATCTAGGTATTACCAATTAAGGGAAAACCAGACAATTGCTACCCTAGCCAACAACCTAAAAACCTCCTTTGCTTCTCCCAGCCCCTTCTTCCCCAAGAAATCTGGAAAAGAAAATTATGCAAACTTCTGAATAAAACAAATACCATTCGGTTCATTAAAGCTTGCAGAACATCTCCTTGAACAATTCTCTGAGCAAGCCTGTTCACAAGAACAGTCAAGTATTAACACACACATAAGCAAGCCTTCAAACAAGAACAAAGTAAGCCAACCTATGCCTTGCAAACTTATCAATGATCCCAAACCTCAAGCTTCACCCATGCAACAGATTAGCATGCAGCAATGGTACTACTGGTTACCATCAGGTATAGGCTCAAACTGGCATACAATTGTTCTTGCTATTTTAATACAAAGCATGCTGCATACAACTTCCATGTCAAATTGATATGAATGTCATTCCCTATTTGTTATTAGCCCCTCAACCTGATTGACTGCCACCCTATTTGCATGCTCTATTTTGTACATCTAAGAACAAACACCTAGTAAAAGCTCACCCTTCAGAAATTGCAGTTTTTCCAACACCTGGTTCACCACTTAGCACAGGATTGTTCTTTGTCCTCCTGGATAGAATCTGGATACACCTACGAATTTCATCATCTCTTCCAATTACAGGGTCAAGCTGTACTTCTCTTGCCATAGCTGTCAAATCTTTTCCATATTTCTCTAGTGCTTCATACTTACCCTCAGGATCTGTAATGAAAGCATAATGTCAGACCTCCAAATGCCTTTAAAGAAACAGAACATCTCCCAAAACAAGTGAAACATACAGAATCAAAAGCACAACTAAACGAACCTATAGGCAAGAGAACAAAATTTATGAGTAAATTTCTTCTAAACTAGACATGTTTTCCTTGCTTACACCTGCAGCAGCATGTTACTAACCAAACCTTAAACGAATAAAAAGGCAAAAACTCATGTTAAACTCATAGATGCTAGAGCCAAGTTGCACGCTAGCTTTAATAAAGCTAAACACAACAATCATTAAAACTTCCAATAAAGGCACAACACATGCCTCATTACAAGAGTGAAATGGGCATCATACACGAGTAGAACACTATTTATTTCTTGCAGGATATAAGTAGCGCACATCTAAGACTTTTCATCACTAGATTAAAGAAATTGTCCAAGTAGGAAATGTAGCACCACAATAATATTTATATAAAAAAAATGCAAGGCACTTTTATATTCCCATATTAGAACGATTCAAACATTTCAAATACAGATTGCCAGTAAGTGGGCATGTTTGTAATTGTATATGTATACGCAATGATGTTTAACAAAGGAATGCAAAGAAAATAACATATTGTCACCTTGGTCAATAACTGATTGACACCCCCTTATAGCTTCAATTGCAGATTTCAGTGTCTGAGCAGATATTTGAAAATCCTTAAACAATTGCCTCCCAAAGCATTGATCCTGGATGAATCCAAGAACCAAACGCTCAACGGAAACTAATGAGTCCCCATACTCTTTCTTGTAATCGCTGGCTCACTGGATAAGGGCTTCCAAATTACGTCCTAACTTTGAACCGGCCGATTCACCAAGCACCTAGTATAATTAATCAGAAAGAGTTAAAACAATTGGATAATCAGCACAAGTTTGCAAATAAAGAAAGCTATCAACTGAAGAACTGAATGATTGCCAGGATGGTTGGCGTAATATCCATAGTCCATAAAATTGAAGACAAAAGTTCAGATCAATCTAATACTGATTCAAATTCCACTTAGTTTGTACACAAGAGATCATTAATTTTATCATCATAGCTCAGGAAGCTGCAGATCTTGTTAGTTGAGAACACCCACAAGTATAAACAAAAAAGACTAAACATCACTTAAATAGTCTCCAAACTATGTCAGAGTTACCACTCCCCCTACTCAAGCATTCAAGGCATAGCATATTGAATGAAAAATTCAACTAAGTTTCTACTTATACATGAAGCATGTAAGATATGCACACCAATATCCAGCTAAAAACACCATTTCATGACCAAAGATCCAAACTTGCAGCATTACTAAAAAGGCTTGTCTCAACTACTCTGTTTAATACGCATCAAAAGATACAAAGATAATGCAGAATGAATCACCTTTGGTTGATGTTGGATGAACTTATCAGTGGCTTCCAGAAGATGCGTATTGTCAACTCCAACCTTGGAAAACATCCGTTGAGCAAGGCCATTCTTCTGCCCCAAAAGTGCTTTCATCAAGTGCTCCATCTCTACTATTTGATGCTTGTTCTCTTTTGCCACATCCGGCGATGCAACAATGGATTGCCAGGCCATTTCTGTAAACTCTTGCTACGTAATCTGTAATTATATTGCAAAAAGCCATCTCTATGTACTTGCACAAGCTTGAATAATTCACAATCCTAAACCCAAAAAAATCATAAAACTGGGGGGAAAAAGGACAAAAATTAATTGAATTCAATGAAAAATTAAACTCTGTAGTATCAAAAATTGAAACGAACTCCAATTGGGTCACTTACTATCTCTATGAAAAATCAGTTACCCCCTAAACTGTATACAACCTAACAATAACACCTTGTGTTAAACATTGTACAAATTAGGTTGTCAGCTTAGCTTTTATATGCTCATTAATTCGCAAATTTGATGGGGAAAAAGAGAACAGTATTAAAAAAGTCAAATTCAAGAACAAAAACAACAAAAAAAAAGGAGAACGCGATTGAACAAAGCAAATGACTTACTCTTCCACTTGCAGATTCGCATCTAACATTAAACGACCTTGAACTCCTCGAAAACCCGCTGTATCCGTTACTAAACAACCCATTACGCTTCAATTGAACCGACTTAAATTTCCAACCTTTAATCGAGTGAGCTTTTCTCGGGAAGCTTAGCAAACACTGCGGCTGCGCAGACAACAAAGACGACGCACCGTTTCTATTCCGCGGCAGCGCAGTTCCAACACTAGCTACACTAAACGAAGTCCTTGCGACCGTTGTAACTTCTTCTCCGACGTGGGTATTGCAGAAAATATCAAAATAATAATAAAAAAAAGTATGAGATCGCGTGGAACCCAGTAAATGTTCAATTTGTTCTGCTTCAATAATTGATTTTCTGGAAGCATATAACGTAGAAACGAATTAAAAACAAAGGCGGGTGAATTTGTACGACTTTAGTTCAGCGTAGAGAGTTACTGAAAGTATGTGAAGTTTCATGCTGTGCAGACGCGCGCCATGCATGGAGTGTGGACACTGACGAAGAACGGAAACGTTGTTCTGTGAGATTGTTGTACTTCTATAACCATATTTTATTGTTTTTGTAAAACTGTTTTTTGAAATTAAAAATTATTTTTTTTAATAATTATCATACAAACAATTATAATTTTAATATTATTTATTTAATCACAAGTTAAAGGAATGGCTCATGATTAAAAAAAAAGACATAATATTAATTATTTTAATTTTTAATATATATGAATATCTGTGTCTGGTAGGGACAAAAGGGGAATATTCTTTGGAGTAGAGTTCAATCTAGTGTCCTGTGTTGAATTGAAAAAGGAACTAGAGAGGGTGAATTGGGAACATGGAACTCTGTAAATTAGCTAGCCAGGAACAATATTCTTCATCTTCTTTAGGGGTGGAATTTTCTCTTGATTGTAGCTTTTAGTCAATGAGACTTCAACCATTACAATCAAGAACATTATAGCCTGAGAGAGGCAAAGAATAAACCTTCTGTCCCCAAATGAGAAAAGAGCAAAGAGATGTTGGCATGATAAGAAATCTACATAAATCATTTTTACAGGGTCAAAAAGCTAAGGAAAGAACCTTGGCATGAAACACCTGATGAAGACTGAATATAATTTTTACCTACTGGATTTTGCATATCTCTGGTCTGTGGACTGTAATGAAGAATGTATTTCAGTAGTGCATAAAGTATGGTTCAATCTGGGCAAGAAGAATCTGAGCATTTCAACCAAAGCAATGACAACCTATT
Organism: Xylocarpus granatum; assembly: GCA_019650275.1. Classification (NCBI taxonomy): domain Eukaryota; kingdom Viridiplantae; phylum Streptophyta; class Magnoliopsida; order Sapindales; family Meliaceae; genus Xylocarpus; species Xylocarpus granatum. The sequence goes on from BNST01001116.1 coordinate 40,668, forward strand.
TGATATTTATGGAAAATCCAGGGGGACAAGAGGTGTACAGCAAAAGTTCACGCCCGCACATACATGTGGCAATACCAATGAATTTTGGGATGAAACATGTAATATAATTTCATATAATAATTCATAATGATCATCATTTCCAACAGAATATCCAATTGTTTAGTAGAACAAACTTCAATCATTCAACAGGACAAAAGTTCAAAATTTTCATGGCACTTGTGGTTGAATAAAGTGACATCCGTTTCCTAGAAAGTGTGCAAATATATGACAGAGAAGTTGTAAAATGTTGACATGAAAAGCATGATTGTGTATATGATTGTAAATTGAACGTCTACGACACAGAATTACAATCTTTCTTTCCAAATAACTGTTCCTTTTGCCATACGGCATTCATTCAGATGCCAATCGGTGTGTTCTTGAAATTGCTAGAAAGTTTTTGTATCCAGTAATGAAGTATACAGTAAATGATAACCTGAACAGCTTATTCAGAGCTTTCTGCATTTCCTTTTTGTTAAAGTATGACCATCAACAAGAATTGGAGTACCAACTCTGATTCCACAACTATGAATGACAAATTCATATGCAAGACAAATTCAAAACACAAAAGCAATAGGGGATGCAAATTTTAAATATTGAATCTGGGATATAATTGCTTCATAGTGTAACAATGAACATAGTAAAACATATGATGCAAATGCAACAGCTATATGAAGAGAGAATTGGACACCACCAAAAAAGAGGCCTCTCATAAATGTGTTTAATGCCACTGTCTCTTCTCTATGAGCAAGTCACCAACTCAATCATCTACAACAGCTCCACTGTTGTTTATCTGAGGAAAGTAATTCACAGCAGCTGTATCAGTTCTAAGAGCCAAGATATGAATAGGTGACAGAAGTAATATTCTAATATCAAACCCACCTGTGAATGATGTCTTCCACACTTTTGGAATTGCAAATTATAATATCACACAAACACATTTGTTCTCCTCTGGTTGCCTAGTTGCTTTCTTTTCTGCTCCAATACAGACAAAAAGTACTTAAATAAGAAGCATATACAAGCATAACAACTGAATAAACTTTCAGAGTTGTGGAAAAAGCCGAAGCAATTAGGTAGTCCTATACAGTTGTTGGCCATAGCAGGTGACCAATAATTAAAGTTTATATCCTAAATGAAACATATTTTTGAAACAAAGAGTTCGGAAACTAACAAACATGATAAAGATTAATATTCATAATCAATTAGCATTTCTCCACATTCTTCTTTCAGAAAAAAGGATAACAATAGAAAAAGGAATCATGTCGATCTTAATACAGAATATTGTATGTAAGTTACTGTAAGTTTGCAAATAAACTCAATCAAGAATCTGCACAACTTCCGAGCAAAAGCAAAGAATTTATTTCCAGCACAGCTTTTGGATTATAAGAAAAAATTTCTAGCGCCTATTTTTCTTAAATAATATCAATATTAATAATTTTACCTTTTTCCAAGGAAGGAGGTTGAACAACAACATGCATGGTTGTAACTCCCCCAGGGATATCACATAGCGGACTCCGGCACTCACCCACTGTTCTATTGTTCTCCAATATTTTCCCAGCGCTTATTAACTTTACATCTTTCACTGTCCTTGGACCATTCCCCTTTTCTTTCCAGGTAGATAACCAATGATTAAAAATTTAAAAAACATTAAGTAACATATACGTGTAAATATAAAACTGAAAGAAAAGTTGCAAAGAAGATATCTTTTGATAATCAAATGGTAATCAGAGTGAAGAAAATTATTAAGCAAGGTAATCTGAAGCAGCTCAAATATCATGAAACTCAAGTCTCAGACCAATGCATACAGAATACAACAAAAGCACAAAAGGAAGCAAACAACTTTACAAACACATTCATTTAACCACTATTAAGTGAACCACAATGTACTTTTTAGGAAAATTAAATGAGACAAAATCACATACAAATGAAATTACTTCTCAATATTCAATCAGCCTTCCAAATAAGTCTCCAATGTCCTTTAAAATTTTTAATAACGAGTCCTTTTAGTTGCTTTCAAAAGATCATGCACATTTGAAAGATTTCATTACACAACCTATTTCAGAATTCTTCCATGGATTGGGGCTGGCAAAAGCATTCTATGATCGCTCTGGTCTGAAAAGGTACTATTTACGTTCATATGACACAATAGAAAATGCAACGTAAGGCAAATTCATAGATAAGGAATTCCTGTGAATAAACATCAGCAGATAAAGTAAATGTAAAAATTGAACGATAGCTTAAACAGATTCCTTATAAGAAAGTAGATAGTATATAATAACCTTGCTTGCAGTTGATAATTATCGAATTTACCAAACACCAAACTAACCTTTTGGCCATTGAGCAAGAATGCTTTCCTTCAAGGTTGTAACACTTGTAGCAGCAGGAAAGCTCTTGGGACCAATATCTGATCCATCTGTCAAACGAAACTTGATCTCTAACTGATCTTGCACACTTGCCATTGTAAAGCTCTTCTGATTGACTCCAAGGACCTCAAAGTTTTTAGAAATCCAATCTCAGAGATCTTCACTGAAGCCTCCAAACAAAGTATATATAAAACCTCAAAAGGTTTACTTTGAGCAATCAATAACCCACTAGAAAAACTCAAATCACGTTCCCAAAAAGTTGCAGATTGATCAAAATTCTCACTTTGGTATGCTGCACAATCCAAGAACAAGCATAAGAAGAAGAAAAAAAATAGTATTTTGAGTTTGGATTAAGATGCCACGGAAAATTTAACAATCTAGAATTTGGAAACCCACACAAGAAAGGAAATATGATTACGAACACATCAATTTGGATTTCTAACAATCAATATAAGAATCAATATCCTCAAATGGATTTGTCATAAATAGAACCAAAGCCACACCAATCCTTTTTAAAAGTTAGACAAAGAAAGCAACAAAATCTCGGTTACATACAGATACACAAACCAAAAAATAAAAACCTGTAAGGGCAATCAATCAACAAGCAAATCATGGACAACCTTTACATCACATAATTAACTAAAATCCTCAACTGGGTCACCTCAAAACCAATCAAAAAACCAAAAGAATCCGAAAACTTTAATCGATTAGGCCACTTGCCTCAAAAGCTGATCTGGGTAAGTCTCCTTTTACCCAGCTATTGCCTCAAACATTCAAGCTGAAGAAGACGAAGAAGAAATAGCAGGCAGACGATTGCTTTTCAATAGTCAAAAACAAAGCGAGAAAAAAGAAATAAAATAAGTGCCTAGAGAGGAGGAAGTTTCAGAGTTTTCAAAGTCTTCCAAATCTAAGGTCAATCCTTCCATTTCTTGCCTTTCCTTCCAATCTCGCAAGGCTATGGAAGTGGACAAATTCTTCTCTCTCTCTCTCTTTTTAATACTGCCCCTCTCTTCCAATTCCTAATTTCCAATCTCACGACGCTAATGCAACATTACTTCTGTACGTGTAATATCATGGCCGTAAACTGTCAATCACAACATGTTGGTACATCTAACTCATAAAACTATATTTTAGTCAATAAATATACATATAAACGCCCCATTTTTCATTTCAAAAATGGTGGGTGATTTTATAACATAATATTACGTCAACTTTTCTTATTTGAGTGAAAACCTTCTTTTTTTCGGTGCATGTTCTTTCTATGAAACATTTACAATAACGAGAATGAGACAGATTGTGGTTTGATCCATGGTATTTTATTTTTATGGAACTGGTCAAAATTCAAGCTAGGGCAGGAGAAAGTCTACATCTGGGTGGTTGATCACGTGAACTCTGACTTGAAACAAATTTGGGGTTAAATCACTCTCGCTTGAAACATTTCGCGGAATTTTAACCACTCGGAGGCAAATGACAAATAATTTTTGCCCCCATGAGTTCCTATTTACAATAATAATAAGGACGTTCGTGTCAAATTGGCTAAGAAACTTACAGACTGCCGTTTAAAGCTTTGGAAGAATCAAACTACAAGTTAATACAATGCAGCAAAATGACACAAATCCTGTCTTTATCACTCTACTAATTTATTTAACAAGATAGAATTTGATGTTAAAGAAAAGAAAAATGCCAAGGAGTTCCAATCAAATGCGGGACATATAAGAAAATTAGGAATGTGTCAAAGCATGGAAACTCTGCCTTGAATGCTCAGAAATTTTCCTAAATCTGGTTAATGGATACTAAAAGAAGGCAATTATTCGAAGTGGGTTTCTTGTTATCATCAAATTCCAAAGAACATAAGGAATCTTCTTTTAGAACACCGCTAATAAAATTTCCAAAACTTAAAAAGAATCTCCTATGTTTCCCCAGGCATATGAATGCACTGAGTTTGTCAAAAGAGAGTTTCCAATATGAAAAGGAAGAGCTTTGAACATCTCCTGCGACAAACATAGTTTGGGATAAAATCAGACATGCAGTAGAGAAATAAGATGTGACAATTCAAGAAAATTGATTATCTGCACATTTAAATGTTTATAGCGAATCTTACATAACAAATACCAATATGTAACCTAACCACAGTTCCCCAATTAAATGGGACCTGTAACAAAGCAATCTCAACGATCTACACCTAAATTTCACCAAGATATCAAAATCAAGGGGGGAAAAATGGGGAGGTACTAAAAAAAATAAAAATAAAACAGTAATTCAAAAGGAAAAAAAAAGGTTTCTGGACTAATGGGGAGCCTCATAAAAGACTTGTCCTAGTGTTTCTGTTCCAATGATCGATAAGAATGAAGACATCAACACAAACAGTAACCTGCGTATTTCACTTTATTCTGAATAAGGCAAAGTAATAAAGCAAGCCTCCCAGACGAATGATAGTGTCCTTTTTTCCGAACCAAAAAAATAATGATGGATTTGTATGTTACAGAAAGAATGGGACTCATGCCTGTGCTGGTGGAGATGCGGGTCCATTTCTGCATTCTGAACCTGGGTAGTAATGCCCCTTTGGCCAATATCCAACGTGACGTCTCAAGACAGACCTCGAGAGAATTTTGAGACAAAAAATGTATGTTAAACCCATATTGCTTAATTTTTTCCCATTGTATCGCTTGTTTCTAGCTCCTCTACCTGATTGACTAGGGCTCCAAGATGTGGCAGTTCCTCACAAAATCACTGGAGTAGTTGACATACTTGGACCAAAAAGGCCGGAGATGGTCAAAGCCAATCTGCAGCCACGGTTTTGATTGGCCATTGTAGTGGATAACTGCAGCCTTGTGAATACTCTCAAAACTGGTCTTATTCTGATAGCCCAAGCCAAGCAAGTGCCATGCGGGATCAATCGGATGAACATGACCTTTAAATGCTATCAAAGCAGGTGGAAGGGTTCCAAGCTTCCACATTGTCAAGTTTGACTTTAGGTTCTAGCACAGAGAACCCACAATTAGAATAAAGTTGTGAAATATCATTAGTTGTTTGCCAACAATTCATTATCAAATCTAAAATACCATCATCAGTGAACATAAAACAAAAAGAGAATAGAAACATTTAAATTAACTCCAGAACTCATGACAGATATTCCAAATTTCATCAATGCTTCACCCTCCTATAGAAATAGGTCAAGGTTTGGAATATTGATAATTTGGAATTCCTTGGAAGCAAAATGTTCATTGCCAAATATAAAAACAATTTTAAAAAGGTCTTCAGAGGGGGAAGATCTCTCCATAGACACAGCAAAGTATGGCTCCAAACTAAAGTAGGCAAAGGTAGTATATGTACACACATAAACAACAAAGTGTAAATGATGAGATCCAATTTCAGAGAGATATTAGCATGAGTATTCCTGCAGATAAGGAAGCTGAAATCTATTTCCTTAATTCAATATTTTTGGCTGTTTCACCTCATTATAGCATAAACACAACGAGGAGGGAAGATAAATGAAAAACATGTGTAAGAAAAGAGGATTTAAAATTTTACCTCTTTCAGCCAGGAATGGTATGTTTCTCTTATATTTGTCTTCCTCCAAACACGAAGATCAAAGATATTCATCCCATAAGCCCATGCACATTCGTCTGGATCCAAATGCTTTGCTACGAGGGGATGGGAAAAGTTGAAGTAGTTTCGAAACCGCTTAGACATTACCCACTCATCTTCACCTTTACAAGTTTGTACTGCTCCATTAACCTTTCCACCCAGATCAATTTCCCAGAGAGGAGACAAATCACGCTGGACCACAACATCATCATCTAGAAAGACCACCTTGTTGAGGTGAGGAAATAGCTGTTCAATTTACACAATTAGCCCATATAGTCTAACCATTGCTATCCCGGGATATAAATAATATGCACAAGACAAGTTCTTAAGCAACCAAAAAATTAATATCCCGTTTAATCAATAAAGATCACACATTCCCAGCCATGCAAATAGCAACTATAAGAAGTCTTAAATCTTTTTAACAATTTCAAAAGCAATAAGGAGATCATGTTGTAATTTGTTTTCCTATAATTTGCCAAATATATCATACTGCATGTTTGCCATGACACATTCTTGTTTCCATTCTAAATAAAAAAGTAAAAAAATTATAACAGATACAAATCTGTAGATAAGAGAACAGAAATGGCCAGTATCAAATCTACTTACCTCTGGTATATATATGCGGAGATGGTTGAGTAATGATATGTACTTTGGACTCCTATACTGCAATTTTGAGGCAAAAGTTCGAGGAGTTGTATCACTGAGATTTGCTCCAGCAACGTGATTCCCATGGTAGTAATTCCTGATTCCATAATGGTTCTCAACAGCTTCAAGAACCGGAACATTCTCTCTCGTTAACCAATCAAACTGGTGAATGCCTTTCACTTCAACAATAGCAGGGGATACAGGGTTTAGTGCAAACCATGAGTGCATACCCGCATATGTTTTCTTGTCTGTGATGACATGGAATACTATCTTTTCAGGTTTTAGAGATGACTGCACAGCAGAAGCGACAACAACTGAAGCAGCCAGTATATTATCAGTTGATAGGATGAAGTGGTGGTAAGAGTTGTCAGAGAGCAAAGGAAGCAACTCTGGAGAAGGTAATTGTTTGCGTGCATGAGCATTTGAGGAATATTCATCAGTCAAACGCAGAGAGAGACAGTGGATCCCTTTAGGAATAGAACTTGCAGCAAAGTGCTTGTTCATCAGCTCTGCAAACTTAGATTCCCTAATATCTCTTTCAAATTTCTCCATCTGTTCACAAAAGAATGATATCAGCTGACCATATTGACCCATTTTTTCTCACCATGAAGTAAAATAACAATCCCTACAAAAAACTCACAAAGGAGGACACTTATATAATATATAATAGTATTTTTCTTCATCAAACGAATTCAATGTTAAATTATGAATTCAAATACCAACTTGCAGGAAATGCTACTGCTAAAAGGTTTAATTAAGAACTCAAAATGGAAACCTTTGAAATATATGGCTAAAATGTAGTGCTATTAAAACACAAGTGCTGACACAAAAACCATATACCCTCCAAAGTATATGACTAATATATCACCTCAACTTCATGTATTCCCCAAAGTTTCCAAAGTTATTACCAACAGAAACAAGAATCTGAAACAACAACAATTACTCCTTACTTTCCACCCAATTGGCGCAAAGGATTAGAATCTCAATTTATCTTATTGCAAGGTTGTGAATGAGATTGAAGATACACACACCAACAAATGTTATTTCTAACCTTATATATTCCCAAAGCATATAACTAATGCAGATAGTATATTCCTCAAGAGTTCAAAGAATATCACTGAGAAGAAATGA
>BNST01001117.1:0-107125 GCA_019650275.1 Xylocarpus granatum
CAAAGAAGGTAATATCATGTACTGTTTTATCATGTTAATGTCTTTTAAAGTTTAGATTTGTGCTCCTAGCATGATTTCTTAGAATCAATATCATTGCAGGTCAGAAAACTATTGCCAAACTTGCATATATTCAATGCTAGACCAATAGATAAAAACATCAAGAATGAAAAGGATGATGCAATTGATAAGGTTCATGACTTTTCAAATAGTGCTGATAACAAGACAAAAGCTCAGAAGGAAAAGAAAAGAGATCACAATAGAGAAACAATTGACAAACGGTCAAAGAAAGACATTCAGGACAACAAAGAGGATTCAGCAAAGAAGAAATTGAAAAGGGAAACAAAAGATAAAGAAGGGGAGCTTGATGCTATTGACAATGAAAAGTACTCTGGAGGCCATGTGATGGTTCAAAAGAAAGATGATCACCTAAATGATCCTAAAGATGTTAATATGGAAAAAGATTTGAAGCAGAAGAGAAAGAAATAGGGAACAACTCTCAAAAGAAGACTTTACAGTTGACAATGATGGACAAGAGGGCAGAAAAGAAACAAAAGAAGAAATCAAAGGAGAAACATGGGGAACTTGATGTTATTGATGATGGAGAAACTTCTTTTTCACAGCTTTTTTCTGCCAATATTCCAGAAAATCCCAGATTTGGTGCTGACAATAATATACCTGACGAACTTTTTCAATTGAACTCGGTTGGTGGCTTAGTTACCTCTTCTGCTCAGAGAAAAAATACCAAAAAGAGGAATAAGGGTTCTGCACTTGAGTTATCTCAGGAAGTTGAAGTTGGATTGGGTGGCCTATCAACTTGGGGTGATGAGTGATTTTTCTGTGAAGAAGCTGAATGAATGATTGGAACTCTTTTAGTTAAGCTAGTGGTCATCTCTTCTTGAGTTTGGTTAATCTCTCTGAGATGCCTTAGCCGAGGTTTCAGTTCCAAATTTCTTTTGCCGTTGAGTACGAAAATGAAAGCAGGATGCTTGCAGTTTGGTGTAACTTTTGACAGGGAGACTTGCACGAGTTTTGAAGTTTTTCGATGCTTTCCTTGGGCAAGACTTATTCCAGTCCAACTAACACTTTCTCTAAAAGAATTATAGTTTTGCCTGCATTTCAATGCTTGCCATTGTTGTTATGTGCCGCCTACAATTTCACCATAGCTTAGACCTCAATGGCTGGTACATGTTCTATTGGTGAATCAACTTCGTGTCATACATTTTCTGACAGTAAATCATGTGTGTGATACAAAATGAATCAGAAATTATTCGTTGACAACAATGCTGGTAGTTGCTTCAACAATTATGGTGCAAACCACGAGGAAGGGTTATGAAATTGTTATGTTGTGCATTCCCGTTTTATTCATCAAAATTATTTATTGGTTGAGTTTTGATAGTTTTACAGAAGCCATCCGTTTGATTATATGCTTGTAGAAAATCTGAAATCTATTAGAGCGTGCATGTCTCCCATTGCTGGTAGTTGGTAGCTTTGTTATGTTTTTACGGGTATCCCTCCAAATGGCTCCATCTAAATTCGTACTTCAATCTCGGAATCACAGCCTGATACGACTGCAGAATCAACGCTGCTGAAAGTTAATTTATAACTATGAAGTACAAAATAAAATCCTCAATTTCAGAATCCACTACCTCTTGCAAAACATAATTAACATTTGTGATATCATTAGTTAAAAGAGACAATAAAATATTTTTTAAAAAAATTAAAAATATATATTTAAATATATTAATATAATTAATTTTATTTAAAAATAGTTATTATATTTTTTTAATCAAATCAGTCAAATATGATAATATTGTAACTAAAATGCTCCCATTACCAAAACAAACATATCTTCTTTCTTCATCCTCTTTCTCATTTCTCATCTCCTCTCTTTCTTGTTTTCAAACATAATTTTCAGTCAATTTCCATCAAGTCAGCAGTTACAAATCTAAAATTTTGTTGTTGGCATTGCACACTCACTTTAGGTAAGATTAGTTCTGAGTTATTGCATGTTTTATTTGATTAATTTTTTGGTATACTAGTTAAAATTTAGTGTTGGGTGAATAAGTGTTGGTAAAAGTTTTGAGATTTTGTGTTTGAAGAAGTGTTATTTCGTTTTAATAATATTCCAACATGTCTTTCTGATTATTCCAAGTTGTTTGCAATGAGAACATATCCTTCGAACAATATCTTTTTCCTGTCAACAATATTTGTTGTATCTCAGATTGACTGCTAACAGCACATCATCTTGGTGACTTTATTACAACGGTCTGTACCTCATTAGGGATCACTTATTCGCACTCATCACCAAGTGTAATAATGTAACTAAAGAAAGTTGTAACCACATCAAATATATTTCGTTATCATAAAAGCATGTGCATATGGTAGTTGTTGTTGTAGATCAAACAGTCAACACTACATCTCTTTTGTTGTATGTTCATAACTAAATTTTTATCTTTATTTACAACTGTAAACTCAAATTAAGATACTGCATAGGCTATCATTATATGGAACAACCTATCTTACTCAGTTAAGCACCTATTCAATTACGTAGCTACCTCTTTTCAATCATTAAACCATTGTTGTAGAATATAATAGATGTAGTCAGCCAAGGCAAAGATAGGAAGAGTTTGTGTATCTTTTAATAGTAAATTAATACTTTCTGCAATAGTTATGGTCAACATATCATACATCTTCGAACAACGAGCTCTCCAAGGCAATTCCATGTTAATAGAGTATATTTCGAGAATATGCAACGGTTGTCATGTATCAATCTTTGGGGCAGATTATGACAATAACCGCTAATGCCAACAAGATATTTATTTTTCATGCTCAAAAAATTATCAAAGCTTGAATTTAAATACTACTCTCTTTCTAATGTTGTATATTTTTATTAGATTTATGTATAAAGTATTGTAAACTACGTTTAAAAAGTTTTTATCTTTAATATTTTTAATTTTTATTTTATCGTTAAATTTTTTATTTTATTTTATAAATTTTTTTAATATCTGTCATAATGAATAGGAATAGTAATAGCACCAATAATATTTATCGTATAATACCTATAATATTATTATTAGTTTACAAATATAACATATTAATATTCCAAAAAAGTCAAAATTGTAAAAGAAATGATAAAAATATTTTTTAATTACAGATTTTTTAAAATCAAAATATAAACAAATAAGTCCCAAATATTTTTTTTAATTTTCTAAAAAATTTTAAAATATTACAAATAAATCCTAATGCATACACACTGACCTAATTTTGGTCACCACTTGATTGCCCATTCCAAATTCAAATGGTGACTGAAATTCAAGCCCTTTTTTAGTTTCCTCCAATTTTTCCTCTTCTTCCAAATTTTGACCAAGTATAATTTGTAGCAATCTTCAACACAAAAGAGTAATTAATTAAAAAGTGGAGTCGCTTTGATTTTCAAAAAAGTAGATCGATGGTGAAAGTCAAAGAATGACAAAGCATGCATGATGAGAATATTAATGAAAACATATTACCTTTTGTTTTCTTTTTATTTAAGTTTAAGACAAGACCCAACCCAAAGTTTTAATCTATAGCATAAAACTGAGTAAATTCTAAATGGATGTAATTACCAACAAGCCCTGTATAGTAATAGTAATGAAATCTTAATAATTTTTTTTTAAAATTGAAATGTGAAACTTGCTTTATATTTGTTATTAATCACTGAGTTATTTTAATTTAAATTAAAATAATTATACCCATCCAAAAATTTAGAGCAGTTGGGTGATACTGCAGCATGACTCTGGATGGTACATATTACTTTTACAGTGTAAATAATTTTTTTCTCAATTTTATAAATTAAAAAATTAAGTATGAGAGTTGAAGTTATAAATTAAAAATGTTGAGTCCAGCAGTCTCATATATTATTTGTAGAAATTAAATTAATTTAATTGGTAGAAAAGGTCATGTGCATCTACAAAAGTGATATTAACAAATAATAATGAAGTCTCTTGTCCATCTATCACACAGAAGTCTTGTTTTATGGTGGGAGGGGGGGAGCGTTGATATGTCAGACTCAATAATTATTTATTATAGCATCAATAATCGCTCAACAAGATTAATGGTGATATATGCATCCGCATGTTGTAATGTAAACGATGAACGAGTCGATTGGACGCTCGTCTTATTTATGGAAACGGGGACCAAATTCTGTCATCTTCTTGCCGTAGGTCATAGGATATACGCATACAAATGCATGTGAATTTGTTAATATTAATTTTGCAATTAAGCAGTGTTGCCATGGGATTAATAAATTATTATTTCCCTCTAATTAACTAAAATTAAAATGAATTAAACACCGGCCTCAGCCGATAATATAAAACACGAAACAGCACACAACTTGCAAGCGTAATAACTTAGCGGACGAAACTGCTCAACTCGCAAAACTAAGTTCACTCACTCACTCTGCTTTGTCTTTGGCTTACACTATTCAAACTCCATCTGGGGATTCATCTATGTACTAACATATACTAAAGCAGTGCGCGTACGGAGCGCAACGTGCTGTTGATTGATGATGCGAATGAATGCGACGACGGCTTTTTGTATGCGATTTACGAGACAAGTGGTTAACGCGTATTTGTAAATTAAGTAACAAATGTCTCTCTTAACGTCTAACATGTAATGTATGTACGGTAGGCAGTGCCTGTATCCAAGATGGTTGGATCCATATTTTTATAAAATAAATAAATCATGCACCGAGTTGCTATTGTCGTCTCAATCTATCTATCTATCCATAATATAGCATTATTTTAAATTATATTTAAGTTGCCACTATTAGCGTTAACCAAATTCAGCCCTTTTTCAAATCTTATTCGACAGTTTAATTTCACTTTTAATTATTCAAGTTAATGTATGCGTGTGTATATGTGTATATACACACACACGAAGATTTTGTGTAAATAAAAAGCCTTGACTCTTTCAGAAAGAATAGCACGGACACAACAAAATACTATCTGTGAAGAAGACAAGGAAGTTTACAAAAGTATTTTCCTTTCAAATACGACAAACTACACATAGTAGCGAGACACTTTTGACTTGGAATTTTCTTCCTTCCCCTCCCTCCCCTTTCCTTTCCCCTATAAACATTCTCCAGTTGCTCTGTCATCACCCATACTCGTTAGTAGTCATTTCATTTTATCTCCTCCTTCACCTTTTTACATACAACAATGTCTTCTTCTTATTCAGCCACCGATGATCACGGTGGCAATACAAGTACAATCTCGACCGTCCATCAAGACATCATCCTGACCCACATCCTCACCCGCCTCGACGGCCCAACTCTCGCCGCGGCCGTCTGCGCTTCCTCCCATTTACGCGCCCTCTCCTCCCAAGATCTTCTCTGGCGTGAAATCTGCACCACCTCCTGGCCTTCCATCAACCACGAACGTATCGCTCACGTCATCTCTACCTTCCCCGCCGGTCACCGGTCTTTTTTTTCTGATTCTTATCCGGTTCTCGATCACCAACAGCCTTCGAAACACAATCTTGATCACTCTTCAATTCTCACGACCGAGCTTATCTCTTGCGTTGATATTTATTATAACAACTCTCTTATTGTATCCAAAGCTCAAATAATTGAGACGGTAACCGGGTGGTTTTGTTGTTCGCCATTTCGGGTTGATTTATTTGACCCGAAAGAGTCCTTCTCGACACCGGTATTACATGGAGGACTAGACGACACGTGGCTAGAAGATCTTGAGCAAAATCTAACCCTGAGTTGGATATTAATTGACCCATCACAAAAACGTGCGGTAAATTTATCGAGCGGGAGGGCTGTTAGGGTGGAGCGGCACTGGTTGACGGGTGATGTCCAAGCCAGGTTCGCGACAATCATGGCTGGGGATCAACGGCCAGAAATGGAGTTTGTGAAGTGTGAGGTAGCAGTCACGTGCGGGGGAAAAGAGGGAGGGGAGGCGCACGTGAGAGAGGTAAGCATGTTAGTGGAGGACATGGAAGGGAGGAGCTTGAGTGGGAGGGATAGTTTGGTAATTTTGCAGGAGGCCATGGATAAGGGGAAGAGAAAGAAAGGGGAGGGAAACGAAGGGAAGGAGAGGCACGAGGAATTTGTGAAGAGAAAGATTGAGAGAAGGCAAAGGAAAGAGAGGAGGGAAAGAGTTTTGGATATGGTTTGCATTTCTATCGGAGTTACTATTTTTCTTGCATTTTGGTCCTTCCTTTTGTTTAGATAAACAAAAAGAATATTCAGTTTGAAGATATATGGGAGAGGGAGACAGAGAAAGATTATTTAGGTTTAGTTCGTTAATTTGATTATTTAACTTGTTTATTGATGATATCAATTAAGGAAGTAGTGGCAGTGTAACACTCAATGAAGCCATCTGGGCTTTTCATGTTAAATTGTGTCAATTGCAATGCAAATACGCAATGTCCTTGTTAATTTCAATTATGCAATTTTTGTGCACTCCTTGCCTTTTCATTTATTATTACACACACACACACACAATATATATATATATATGTATGTACTTATCTAAAGGAATTTATAGTTTTTAATATCTTAGACTATTTTCTCAGGTAAACCAATTAAATATATTTTTATAAATAAAAAAAGAACACCGTGGTCGGCATTGGAAGTGCTTTTGGATGACTTTAACGGTGATAAAAGCAAATAATGCGTCAAATAGAAAGGGCAGCCGGTAGCCGGCAGAATTGGCTTCAATAATCTGCATTCAGCAAGCTGGTTGTTTGTTTTCTTTTAGGTTGTAGCCAGATGTGTTTTCATACTCTAGCTTTGTCTTCTCTTCCGCCATCTCCTCCCAATTCTGTTAAAATTAAACACTATTAAACTTGGAATTGAGTTAGTTTGTATGGAATATCAGTCCTATCCGGCAGGCGCAAGCTGTCAAACCTGCACAAAATGACAATACTTACTTGATAATGGGATTTGGTAGTCTTGTGTGATCTGGGATACTCTCTCATTTTATACGCAGATTCAAACAAAAAAGTTGAAAACGTGTTCATTTTTTCCCGAGTGTTTGACCGAGAAGCTTCCGAAAGAGTCGCAGGATTTTAATTATAGAATTCTCGATAGCTTTTCATTCTATGCAGCCTTTGTACTTGCTGCCTTTTCTGACCAAATGATTGTACAACTCTAGACCTCTCCTTCCACGACGCCAAATTCTGGTTTTGAAATTAACTTCTAACATTAAAATTGCTTTCGTCTGCGTACTTTCTACCGAATCTAAAAGAGAAAAGGCAAGAGGGGGACCAAAGTTCCTTTGCTTATGGTTATTTGTACAACTAAATTTAACAATAAAATATAGGTTAATTTTTTGAATTAAAAAGAATGATTTGACATACTGAAAGTTAGCATTAAAACAAATTCAAATTTTTAATTACACGTCGGCTCCCTAAATTTGGTCGCTGAACTAATAATAATTCAAGTCTGAGTCACCTTATAGTAGATGAGCCTTGTGACAAGGACCCCTATCACATTCGAGGTAATAATTTATAAATTAATTTACTATCATCGTTATTTATTTTTATTATAAATATTCAACACTATATTATTAAAATATAATTATTTTTATTATTTTAATAATATATATTTTTTATATTAATTTATAATTTTATTTTATAACCTAATAATTTATAAAACAAATTATATTTTTAATTTTTTATATAAAAAATTAACTACCAAATAATATAATTGTTATTATTTGGTCCATGCCCATCCTAACATGAGAAAAAAGTGGTAGCGTACCGCGTGAGGATAACCTACTCCAAGCATCAATTATCAAATCAGGCAGCTATCTAGACGTGGCCAAACATCAATTAACTTCCTTCTGTTGTGTGTAATACTGTTTGTATCCCTTAGATTCAACCATTTAAATTATTGATTAATCATTAAAGATTAACAATTAAGTAAAACTATCTATTGGTCGAGAAGATGATGTTGATACAAAATCTTCCAACGAAATGACAAGAATTCTGAAATGGATTCTGTCCAAGTTGTTTCCACTCTGACACTTAATGAATTCACATTCGTAGCGTTCCATTATATCTACTTCGACCATAACTTTAATTAAAATTTTGAAATGTTAAATAGAAATTAAAAAACAAAAAAAAAGAAAAAAATATTAATATCGAGGTGACAGACATCATGCAGATCTTGTAAGTAAAATTAATCTTATTTATATTTTATACAGTAATTAATTTTTTTAAAATATAATTTATAATTATATTAATTTTATAAAATGTTATGTTTATATTCTGTTATAATTTTAAATTTATTTATTTTTATTTTAATTTTTAATTAACTCAAATGATCAAAATTATTGCACAATTTAAATTTTATATCACTGCAACTGTGTATATTATTTTTAATATGTTTAATTAATTTCTCGTGGTTGATAGTTAGATTTTGTGTATAAAATGTGAGATGGACTCGAGTACATGTGACTCTCCCTGATGTCAAGACAGTAGTTTACTCGATTTATTCCATATGGGTCCGACTCATTCGGCATATCTAATGCTCACGGCCCATTAAGAAACCCAATTAAGGCGATTGTACTGATAGTAGGCCCAACATAGGACTTCAATCCACCGACCTGTTAACTATAATAATTTGTATTACTGTACATTACTTGAAACTAAATAAATATGATATATTATTATTATTATTAAAATAAAAATAAAAATTGTACGACTCACTGATAAGATTGCAAAATAATGCACATGATTGATAGTTATTATTAATTGTCATCGGCAATCTGAAATATTCTTAACTGTTGCCAATCAACCTATAACATGCATGCATGCATGCGTATGTTACCCAGTTCATATTTTCAATTAAGATCAGCCACGCCAATCAGTCAAGGTCAATACTCTGGCCAACCATACCCGGTGATTAGATTTTAATACTAGCATGTCCAAAATCGTCAACAGACCATAATTATTTAGTTTGGGCTAAAGAATCTCTAGCAAAATACTTTGGTCAACAATATATAGTGTTTGTGATAATAGCATAGCATGTTTTTGAATCATCTCATAATCAGCATAGCTTTTATTTGATCACATGTCTTGTAACTATTGAGGAATACCTACTAGTTAGAAAACGTTCATCAAACCTAAGATAAGATAAGGTTCAATGCATGTGACGCTGAGTGTATCTCCCCACTCAAGTCAAAAATCGATTTGCTTGGCTAATATGCAGTGAACTTATTCCATATTGAAAATAAAATTTTAAGCAGTGCAAGAGGTAGAACCAGTTATGCTCCGAAATCCAAAAGTGAAGATACATGGACTCGTGTTAGTACTACACCGAAGACGGAGAGAGAGAGCTCTTCATAATGATGAGAAAGATGGTCCGTGAGCATGCAAAATCTTCCCCCATGGTTAAGATCATGATTCATGATGTTCAGAGGAATGAACGGCAATCAAACAAGACAAAAGTGGGCAGGTCGGATGGTGGGACCTGAAATTTTTACAACTAGGAAATCCCAAACATTGTGCCGTTAGTGGGGCCCCACCTCGTGGGCTTCTTCCCCACTTTTAAATTTTTATCCACAGCATCTTCTTCCTCTTCTTCTTCTTTTCTTTTGCGTTTCGAGATCTTTGATTGATTGATTGACTGAATGAATGAACGAATAGATATAAGAGTGGGCTGGGATCGATGCACTGGCATTAATACGTTACCGTTATTTGTAACTATGCCCTTCTTTTTTTCTCATATTTCACATCAACCCCATCTTTTTTGTTTGCCCACAATAGACTATGTAAAGACAACAATTTGGTAATTTAAATGCTGAAACCTCTCTTCTTTTACTTCTACTTATTTTAAGATTGTAACTACTAAATATTATATTACTCTTGATACCATCTCACGTGTAAACTCTTTCTTTCAAAACACAAGTTATAAAAAAAAAGAAGAGTATTCATATAGACTTATCTATATTGTATGTCATGTAAGATTTATGATGATAACCATCTGCTCCAATTGACAAGAAATTGTCAATTTACAAGAAATAAGTTACTTAATCTTTTTTTCTAGAACAAATGGGTTTGTTTGTTATTAAATGCAGACAAAGTTATACTAAATGTATAATATATTACTGCAATATAATTATTTTTTTATTTATTTTAATTAATATGATATTTATTTATTTATAATTATTAAATAAATTATTACATTTAAAAATGACATTAAATTTAAAAAAAGAAAAAAAGAAAAAAATAATATTACTAGTTCAGTGGGGATGTGACGTAGTCTAATCCTTGGTAATAGTTAAGAGTAGTGAATAATAAGAGCAACAGAGACAAAAACAAAACAAGCACTATGTGCCAACACACTTAAAAGTCATCTACAAGAAAGTATTGTAAAGTAATGCGGCGGGTCAAAAAGCAACGAATGCCACAAATTTTCACTTTCATCCACGCATTGCATGCGTATGATTGGGAAAATTTTGATTATTGATTTATTTAATAATTTTAAGATTTAATATGGTACAATCAAAGTATTCTAAAATTATTTTATCTCTCTTCTAATATTATTATTATTATTATTTTAATAAAATTATAAGATACGTGATAATGATACAAGATTATCGTATTAGTTGACGGATGGTATAAGATTATTCTGTTAATTTAGCATATAAAAATTAATACATGTAATAGTAATCGGTCAAAGAAATTTAGAAAAATGTAGGAGAAAGTGGTCTTGAGGGAAATTGCAAGAGAAGAGGGGGATTGAGGTAAAAAGGAAAGCAAGGAAACAACATAAAATTTGGAGCTAGTCAAGATTTAGGTTTAAAGGCCTTTGATTTACACATGCAGGTTCCCTATTGAATGACACATCGCTCACGTGTACGCCACGTCTGCCTTCTCGTCTTTTAATCAACGAATACGCAACGACATTAACGTGTCTTGTCTGTCTGCCTGTCTCTCTTCTCATCTCTTCCCATCTCTGCTTTTACTTCTTTTTCTTTCCCTCTTAAGATTTTCTGAATCGAAAGCTATCTTGTGCTCCAATCCCTTCACATCATTGCAACTATTCCCTCCCACTTTCTCTCTTTCTCTTTAGACTGCATCTTAGAAGAAGAAGAAGAAGAAGAAGAATCATCTTTGATTTTATTTTTCTTTTAGGAATTCTAGGCAAATAATTTGCACTTACCAAAAAATAGGTCTGACTCATTAAATCAAATCAAAATCTCTCTTCCAAATCTTCACTAATTTGAAAATGAAACACCGCTCTCTCCAATTCATCAAATAATAACCAAAATCTCTCTCATTCACTCACTTCCCTTTTTATACTACATAAAACTTGTCCATATATTTTTCAAACCTTCCCCTTTCTTTCTTTTTAAAGTTTAAAGTTAGCCTTGACTACAACTAATCGACAATATCTTTCTAAGAATTTTTGTTACTGAATTCTCCAATTCTTGAAAATCTGGCAATTGGGTGGTCAAAATTGGTTGAGAACTTGGCTGTGAAATTACAATGTCATGGCAAAACCAGAATATAGAAGGAAAACGTAGAGGTATGAGCAAGATCAGAAAGCGAGGCTGCTCATCGTCTTCTTCGTCTTCGTTAGTAAAAAAATACAGATTGAAACGTGCAATTCTGGTTGGAAAGAGAGGTGGCTCAAGCACGCCTGTGCCAACATGGAAAACAACCGCAAAATCACCAACTTTAGCAATGTCTACTGCTGAACAAGCCAAATCTTTGCCTTCTCAGACCGGAGTTAAGAGCAAGGAAGTTTCAGTTTCAGCACGAAAACTTGCTGCCACTCTGTGGGAAATCAAAAAAATCCCTTCTCCTCAAATGAAGAAAGATTTAGAAGTGACAAAGGACAAGAAAGATTTCAGAAGCAGAGAGAAAGCTTTGAGAGGTTCACAATCTGCTACTTTGCCTCCACATTTATCAGATCCATTTTACAGTCCTATTTCAGAGGTGGGACATTTCTCAGCTTTTTGCACAGTATTTCTATTTTCATTTTGGTTTTTAATGTTTATTTCTTGATCTATTGAATTATGTAGAGAATAGATCGATCTAAAGGTAATGCTAGGAGGAGAAGAACATCGGTTGTTTCTCAGAAGATTCATCAAGGTGACTGCAATTTGGGGGCTATGGACTCTGTTGGCAGTGCTAGTTTGCTGGAGGTAGACTAAACGACAACTTATAGATAAATGGCATACTGTCTTTGGGTCGTTTTCAATGAAACAGTTTAACGTTTGAAAAGATGTTTGAAAAGATAACAAGTAATATAACGACAGAGTAACAAATAAGAAATGTTGGCACTGCATTATTTGATGTTATGTAAAATGTCTATGGAAATGGCCCATCGTTCACAGCATCTACTGGAAATTTTTTCTGCAATATTTTTATAAAATCTGGTACCATTAGTTTCAAAAATTTATATAAAAACTTCAATCTACTTTCCTAAAATTCTTCCGAACCCTGTATTTTCAATTTTTTTTTCCCTTCTCTGCTTTTTGGCGTGTCCATGTGCAAGCACATATGTGTGTATATATACATCTGCAAATGCCATAGTAGTTTGGACTCATTAACTCTTTTTTTCGTTGTTTGTTGTTTTGTATTTTTGCAAGTTGTTATATCCAATTGGTGCATAAAAGTTTTGTTTAAAGAAAAAGAAGGGAAAGAAAATAGTTGGATCCTCGGATTGGGTTGTTTTATTGAGGGTAATTATGAAGATTATGAGAAAACAAGATTACTGATCTCGGACAATAAAAATGCAGATAGAAGCTCTTTCTCGAGGCAAGACTCACAGTGGATGCATGATTGGTTTGAAGGATGTTGGCAGCGGCCTAACTGCATCAAAAGAGCTTTTGAAAGTTTTGAATCGTATCTGGGGTCACGAAGAGCAGCATACTTCAGGCGTATCCCTCATCTCGGCTATACGGGCTGAGATTGATCGAGCTCGTATCCAAGTTGATCTATTGATTAAGGATCAACGGTCGAACCACAATGAGATTGAATACCTTGTGAAGCATTTTGCAGAAGAAAAGGCAGCTTGGAAAAGGAAGGAGAGAGATAGGATTCGTGATGCCCTAGCATGCACAGCAGAAGAGCTTGAGGTGGAGAAGAAGCTTAGACGACAAACGGAGAGATTGAACAAGAAGCTGGGAAAGGAATTGGCAGAGACAAAATTGTCTCTGTCAAATGCCATGAAGGAGCTTGAGAGTGAGAAGAGGGCGAAAGAGATATTGGAGCAAGTCTGTGATGAGTTAGCGAGAGGCATTGGACAAGACAGAGCCGAGGTGGAAGAACTAAAGAGAGAATCTGTTAAAGTTAGGGAAGAGGTGGAAAAGGAGAGGGAGATGCTTCAACTTGTCGATGTGTTGCGTGAGGAGAGAGTCCAGATGAAGCTCTCCGAGGCTAAGTACCATTTTGAGGAGAAAAATGCTGCCGTGGAAAGGCTAAGAAATGAGCTTGAGGCTTACTTGAGATCCAAAAAGGTTGAAGAGAATGGTGCTATGTCTCCACATTTTGAGAGAATAAAGGAACTTGAAGCTTATCTGAAGACAATCCAATTTGGTTCACGTGAAAATGGAGGGATGAGGGGAGATGAAGGGGAACCAATCAATGGAGACGACTCAGCTGATAGTGATCTTCATTCCATTGAATTAAACATGGACAATGGTAGCTGCAGCTACAAATGGAGTTATGCTAATGGAGATGATGATCAAGATGATTTGAAGTTGTTGTCATTTGATCAAGGATTCAAAGGAAGGAAATCTCTCGAGAAAATTCAATGGGGAAGCATATGTTTCGGAAGAGGATCTTCTGATGGTCGAGACCGGAACATGCATGAACATTCGGGTGAGATTGACAGGGAAAGATTAGCCGAGATTCTTCCACAAACTGAAACACAAGATCATGCTAACGAGATTAAGAGATATCCATCTATTATGAGTCTTGGAGACCATGTATTATCTGGTTCTAACATGGCAGCCCTTCAAAGCTTTGCAAGTCCAATTCGTCAATGGGGACGATCCTTGCCTTTACAAGATCATCTTGATGGTGCCGGTTGGGAAAGTCGGGGAGATGACTCAAAGCAATAGGAGGTAGAGAAGAGGTGAACGGCGGATTTCAACAAGTTCAATGCTGTCTGGAGTTGTTGGTTTCATAAGTTTGATTTTGTGTTGATGAATGAAGCAATTTCAGAAACCAAGATGTATATAGAAGATTATACGAAGCCTGGCTGTAAGGATTTTGTAAAACCTATGATAACTTGAGTTCTGCATGCTTTGACCATTCTAAAATTTCGATGGAAGTTGCGACAAATGTTGGGCCGAATACATCCCACAGCTAATTAGCCGAAGGATGATGCCAACAG
This sequence comes from Xylocarpus granatum, assembly GCA_019650275.1. NCBI lineage: Eukaryota > Viridiplantae > Streptophyta > Magnoliopsida > Sapindales > Meliaceae > Xylocarpus > Xylocarpus granatum. Next base: position 14,348 of record BNST01001117.1, read on the forward strand.
TCGACGACACTAGCACGAGGACAGCCTAAAATGTGTAAGCGAAGTTAATAATTCTTAACAATCTAAGAGCGGCCGGCCAATAATGCATGCTTCTTCTATGATTGAGGCGCCGTCAAGCATGTGATTTTATTATTCTAAATTTCACAATTAAATTAAAAGAAGAGAAAAACTTAACGTGTTTAATCAATATTTGATTCCGGCTTCTGTATTCTGTAAATCTATGTCAATATTAAATTAGTCGCTTCTTTTTGTGATAAGCATTGTATTGAACTCTGATACCCGACCGATGTCCCCCCGACACTCATTTCATTTATTTATTTTTTGAATTATTTTATGAGATGGGCAACCACTGTTGCTAAAAACTGGTAATAGCAGTGAGAAGAAAATGGCATTCTGCTTTATTATGGCAAAAGCATTACAACGTTCAAGATGGCGCCACCTTTACACACACTTAATGACATTCCAAATATGAATCCCCGTCTAAAATTTAATCTGAATCCTTCTAATAAACAAATAGTTTAGGTTGAAATTTGCCAAATGATGTGAAGTACAAGTATTAATGCCAAAAAAAAAGTCCTAGTCACGGCCACTAAAGGAAAACTTGCACCCAAAGGAATGGCTAGAGCTGACTCAAAAAGAAGTCATGCAGCACATATCCAGAAGTGAATGTTGCGGGTTATATATGCTTCTTTCATTCACAAATTGCAGGAATAATAACAAAAACATGACACTTAATTTTCAGACAATATTTAACAATAATTTACAAACAAATAAAAGTTTCAATGCATTGAGAGACTTGTTAGTATGAAATAGATTAATGGCAATTATGAAGGGACTTGTCTGTATCCAATAGGTACAACAGCAATTACACAACTGACCTTAGCATGAAGTCGGTCATAGAGCCAGCCTCCATCTGATTATTAAGCGAAGAGGCAACCAGATTTGTATGACAACTCATCACTGGTTGGGCCTGGAAGCAACTACTTGTGAGAACCATCTGTTTTTGCCGATGCTGATGCAAAAGTAACTGGCATTGCAGGATGATCCCTGACCATCAAGCTAAGGACTTCAGGTCTTGAGTAATGACCAACAACATCAAAATCAAACTTTGCCCGTGCTATTTCTCCAAGATCTGGGCATTATTGATGATAATCAGAACCAGAGTTCCACTCTTGAAATGGAAACAGAAACATTGCTGAAAAATAATTAATCTTGAAACAACAGAAAATTTTCAATTTTCCATTCTCCACATTAGATTACTAGTTAGGGTCAAGTAAACCATATAAGAGTATTCCTACCTACAGTGCATGCATGCACACATACATACCAAGAGAACTACAGCTTCTTACAAGTAAAATGATAACTCAATTCACAAATGTAACATCTTATAATGAGGGCCTTGATCAAAATGCAAAAGGTTTTGTCAGTCATAATATTGACTCCAGTCACTACTATGTCTGAAGATAGGATAAATAATCCAATTGTTTAGACTTTGCTTGCACCACAAATTTATTTAATATGAGGAATGATTTCCAACCTGAGTGCCGAATAGTATCTTGTCTACCTGATGATCACTGGATGCCATAAATCCAATCAAACACTGCAAATGTGATATCCATAAAATGATGCCATCTTTCTTCAGATAAGAGGCTTCGATGAAGATAGTAAAAGAAACGTTTCTAAAAGTTCATTCCACACAAGTATATTTCACAAAAAAAAACATTTTTGTTGACAGGATAGGACTAAATTGGCTCAGTTGCATGCTAATTATTACACCTCAAGAAACAAAATACTGGAACTTTATCAATAGTTTTCAGACAAAGCACTGTACCACATAAATCGTCATACACTCTTGAGGCTTTTTCCAAGCAAGGTTACACTATTTATAATTTTATTGCTGTCTTGAAATCAATTTGAAACTTAAATCTACCCAAGATACTCAAGAACATATTTGCTTTGTTGATTCTCTATGAATGGCAACAGGAGAGAAACTACTAAAGTTCAGAAATGATTCCAAAGAAAATTTAATTCCAGGCATCTAAAAACTGATAACATGATTTACCTAGATCTGCTGATATGAGAGCCTCTCCATCATAATTGGGTCCAGCCAGAACAGTCCCCGATGGAGAAATGATAACACTGCCTCCGGCACAGACAACAGACTCTGGCGTAAGGTCCTCTTCTGTGCCAGAAAATACATACTCTGGAGAAGGTGGGTAATCTTTCCTTTGGCAGAACTGGTTGGCTGACAAAACAAAACATCCCCCCTCAGTAGCAATATGGATCATTGATGCTTGCCATACATCCCTGGCATCAGCTGTAGGTGCACAATATATTTCGATGCCTGGAAGCAGCTTAGTTTTATAAGCAAAAATAAGGCATGGATGGTTTATTCACACTTCATATAAAGGTAAAATAGAAGAAAGCAGTAATTCAATTTCCAGAAAGTAACAATGTTATCATGTCAATTATAGTATTAACAATTATCTTACATACTATTGAGAGGCAAGTTTTCCATTAGAAAGAAAGAAGCTGTTCCTTCATTTTTTCGGATGCCTTTATGAGGAATTGGGCCATCATTTCACAAGCAACATCAAAAAAATACTCAAGACTTAGTAAGATGTCGCTACCAGAAACCATTCTCAAACTTTAGCAGATTTTTCTTTCTTCTTAAATGTTTCAGCCAAATTTACAGCTATTATCAAAGCAATACTCCAAGACTAAGATCATCTAACATAAAAAGTGTGAAATTAGGCCAAAGCCAGTTTCAAGAACACAACAGCATAGTATTGAACAAGCAGAGCCAGTAGCTAGGACAATAATCCCATCCCTAGTTAGAAATTTACTCCACCCCTACTTGAATTATGCTCTTTATTATTTCAGTTTATGATTCAATTGCTGTGTATTTAACCTGAGCCTCAAATTTTATATTTTTATGTAACTGCAGCATCAAAAAGGCCTTTTCTCCTCAATAAACCACACCAAGCAGAAAGGAGAGAAAAAGATTAATAGAAACACATTGGAAGAAATTAAAATTAAGGATCAAGCACCTGAAGAGAACTGCAAATGGTTCTGAAGGTTGATAATAACACATACAAAAATTAAATTACAAACCTTTAGCATACATTGCTGTCCTAAGAAGTGGCATTCTATTTTCCCAACAAATGGCAGCACCTATTTTTCCAATTGGAGTCTCAAATACAGGAATTGTTGATCCGTCTCCAAATCCCCAAATTATACGCTCCAATGCTGTTGGCATGACTTTTCGGTGCTTCCCCAGGAAATGACCTTGAGAATCAAAAAACAAAACAGTGCAGTACAGTGTATATCCATCTCTCTCTATCACACCCACTACCAAATATACTTTATACTTCCCAGACATAGCTGCCAATCGCTCAACTTCAGGACCTGCAAATCAGTAGAGTTATTAAAAAAGAAAAATATGCCAAATATTATGTGAAAAACAGTTTATGTATGATACTAGTGACAAAGAGTAGCTAGGTTCAAGAAATGCTAGACAGGAAAGTGGATAACGGTACCTCAGTACAACAATTAGGGGTGTTTGTGAGTCCTTTTGTATAAGTGTTTTAAGTACTAATGTGTTCTTGCTTCTAAAAACACTTTAAAAAAATAAAAAAAGCATCAATGAAGTGTTTTTTTTAAAATTCTTTTTCAACATAAAAAGAGGCTTTCCTAAATAGACTTATCAAGTGCTTCCCCATAAAAACACAAAAAAAAAGAAATCCTTAACGTGCTTTTGATCCCAAAGAGCCAAACCACCACATAATATAAAGAACAACAAGATTCTGATTAAAAAATGAAATGAAAAATCAATCCAAAAATTGCTTCTTGAAAGAGCACCAATCAAATACTTCTCAGAAAGAACTCCACTTGCTTTTGTGACACCAAAAGCTTTTCTTTGATTCAATCAAACACCCCAAAATAGACCAAAATGTGGTATTAGCACTTCTAACAGAGCTAAAGCAATATCGAATGCACCTCAAAGTTCTTACAAACTCTAACATTCACACAATTGCTTGAATAGTACATAATCGAAGACAAAACTAAAAATAATAATTAGATAAATCACAAGAAGCACAAAAGAAAGTTTTTTAGTGACGCTTATTCACTGAATACGGTCCAAAAATAATCAGCAAAAAAAATTGATAAACTCACTCACCAGGAACATCAATTGCTGAAGCATGGTACTTCCGGAACTCCTCTTTACCCTTAGCCGTTCGATTTCCAATAGTCACACCAAAGTTTGAACCACGCGGATATCCACCAATGAAGGCCTCTGGAAACACAACTAGCTGGGACCCATAGCCCGCCGCTTCGGCCAACAATCTCTCCGCCTTATCTTTAAAAAATTACAAGTAAGAGTAGAAAGAACGATTTCGTTTTATTATCATTTTAAGAAGCAGAAGTGTGTCATTACCCAGTGTAGCGGGAGTGTCGTAGAAGATGGTGGAGGCCTGGACGACGGTGGCGCGGACGGTGGTCGCGGATGAGTCCACACCCATGTCGACTTCGGCGAAGAGTGGTGCTTCTGCTGCTACCACCGCCATTTTCTTTCCTAGCTTTTGAGCTTCCGTTGTCTGTTCTAGACTGGTCGTGTGGATCCGAGTTGCCGTCTTGGAAAAAACGTTAGCCTTCTAGATTTTTCAATTTATTTATTTATTTCAAACATTCTATCAAATTTCAACGGTTCAGTCTGATTGGTCTCGGTGTCTAGTTTACGAGTAGTAACATCGCTATATGATCTATTTTTATGATACTGGTCCTCTTAATTATATATATTCACACTTTTTAAAATTATTTATTACATACTTTACAGTCTATTTTAATTGATGAGAATTCTAAACATAAAATCTTGAGATATGAAATAATTTCAAAGTTAGTAGGCTAAATGCATATAAGATTTTATAAATTATCGAGCTTAAATCTTCATTTTTCCAAGTTGAGTGGTTAAATTGTTGAAATAATAAAATTGGTAAGACACATTTTTGCAAATAAGATGATAAATTTTGGAGTTAAATGGAAGCTACAAGGGCCAAAATAAAAATAATTTATTTTTTTGCTCTAAATAAAAATAAAAAATTCAAGGATTTATTACAGTTCTCATCTTTTTTCACGGAAAAGTTGATCCTACGTATTAAGTAATTGGATATGATATTTATCATATTATTGAGTTAGAACCCCGTGTTAACGCGTAGATTTGATTGGCACACGCGTCTCACTTTCCTTGTGAACAGAATCCGTTTTGCTGAGTGCACATACACAGCATTCAACCATGCCACAGCATTGGCAAAGCATAATTACCAATCCAATCCATACTAGCCAAAACAACTTCAAATTCTTCTATTACTTCCCTTGCCAGAGTAACCGAAAAAGCTCGGAACACTCGAGCCAAAGCAAAAGCAAAAGCAAAAGCAACCGACCGAAAGAAAGAAAGGAAACGAAACCCAAAAGCAACAAATTTAATTGCTTGGTGATAGCAATAGATGGAAGAATTGTTTCCGGAATGACGAATTAATATGGCGGGGGGAGAGACGCAGATGTCCACAACTGCGTTATCAACGTTTCCAGGGTTCAGGTTTTCTCCGACTGACGTGGAATTGATTTGTCATTACTTGAAGAAGAAGATTGAAGGCTCTGAGAAGTCCGTGGGGGTCATTTCTGAGATTGAAATTTGTCGATATGAGCCTTGGGACTTACCAGGTTCCCTTATTTCCATTTTCTGTTTCTTTCTTTTTCATGTTTGTCCCTCACTTTTTGTTTGCATCTACAACTTCTTGTCGTCAAGTTTTGGCCATTTGTAGATAGAAAAGAGTTGGTGAAGGCGATAGAACTACTTAACAAACTTGAATATACCATTAGATTTATGTACTTTTCAACGGTCGAGATCACATTTGACATTTGAAAATCAATGTAATCTTAACCATTCAAAGAGAGAGAATCTAATGGTTATTTTACACACTGATTTTGTTAGGGGATAATGATGTTTTAACTTAAATTGTCGACTTGAACTTCATTGATTCCATGCAATCCAATTGTTGAAATCTGAAGTCAAAAGTTTGTGCATAGATATTTATCAATGCTGATGAGTATGGTTGATCACATTTCATAATCTTACCTATTAGCATTGATATGAGACTATTATATTTATCACTTTTCATTTGTGCACGGAATGCTGGAAAATGTTCTGCTTCTTGTGTTCTCTCTTCGGTAAACTAGTGATTTTGACCTGGGTTAGGTCACTGATTAGTGCTGGATTATTTTTAACCAGCCAAATCCATCATCCAATCTGACAATGAATGGTTCTTCTTTTGCGCTCGTGGGAGAAAATACCCGAATGGCTCGCAAAGTAGGAGGGCAACTAAACAAGGCTATTGGAAAGCCACAGGCAAAGAACGTAATGTAAGGTCAGGTAATACTGTGATTGGTACAAAGAGGACTCTTGTATTCCACAGAGGTCGTGCACCAAAAGGGGAAAGGACAGAATGGATTATGCACGAGTATTGCATGGATGGGGGGTTCCAGGTGATTTGAGTAATTATCACTTCCAAGTATTAGTTCTTTAGATAGCCATTAATTTAAGTTGTTATAGTCACACTTTCCCTGTAAACATAATTTACAACTTGACCTACCAGTGCTGAAATATGTTTAGATCCTTCCTGCTTGGTGCAACTTCTTTAACTGCATATCATATAATACTGAGTACATTTAGGATTTTCTGAAACATAATAGGATAAAATACTCCTGCTTGCTTTATTTCAGTACTTATGCAAACTGGAGATGTCGTATCTTGAATATTATATAAGGTTGCCTTCATTCTTTTTCATTTCTCTTTTAACATACAGCTAATGCATTCTTTCACTTAATCTGTGTTTAATTCCAAGGTTAAGTACCAGTTATTAATTTCTATATTCTGCCTTTGAACCAAAAATTTATCTGAACAAATTATGGATCCAAATATTGTATCCTTTCTCATTGGTTTTTCAGATGCTGCAGACACAATTTGCCAATCTATTGAGGTTGTGATTGCCATTTGATTTGACAAACATCTGGTTTCTTGAAGGGAAAATGCAATCATAATTGTCAAAATTTTTTCATCTCATAACTACATATATGTATGCATGTGTGACTGCGCACAACTCTTTTTTCCGGTGGAGGCAAGTGACAATGTTTTTGGAGAGTAAAGCTTGATTGATCCCAGACCTCTTAGTTTTGTAATTAGTGATGCTTATTCCGTGGTTATTATCATGTTTCACATTGATTAGGGGAGTTCCACAGGGATAGCAGTTTGTACTTCACAATAATTGGGTAGTTTGGTGTCATAGCATTTCAATTTAGCAGGTAGTGGATATTCTTCTTACTATAGTTATTTAATAACAATTTCAAAACAGCTGCATTTCAAGAATTATTTATTTATGGATCATTCAATTCTACACACTAATTCAGAATCTTCTTTTACACTACTAAAATGGATTAACTTTGTGGCTTCATATCTAGGTAATCTCCCTTGTTTGTCTCTCTTTTCTGCTAGTAGTAAACCAGTTCTGGTGGATAATTTTCTCCGATCTAATTTTCCATCAGATGCTACTTTTTGAAGTCCGAAAACTTTTGATATATTAGAAATTATTCTGCACCCATTACTCCTAGATTTAGTTGGAAAAGGATAATCTGCCATTGCTTACTGTTCGGTAGTAGATGAAACTATATTGCCAGGTCAAGATGTTGTAGAGGACATATCGTCGTTTAAGGATCCTTTGTGGTTGATTTGATTGTACAAAATGCATCCAAAATAGCAGTCAGCTAGGAATGATGGTAATGAAACTGATCAAATTACATTGGGCGTCAATGATGGAAAAGTTGTTCTGTTTGGGGCTCAAGATTCCCTTTTGTGAAGACGCTTTAGGGATATCTTTGCTTGACAGAGGGCTTTATTTTTAAAAAGTAGTTCTTGGAACGTTGCAGTGTGTTACTCTTCCTCTATGACATGTTTTCTTCCGAAATATTAGCCACAATGCATTAATCTCTCACGTGATTTTGTGATTACGTTACTTGCTAAGAGCTGCTACTGATGGGAAACGATGACCCGTTTGTGCACTTCATACATGATTGTTACTTGATTGTAAGTTTTATTCAGTTGTGTAGATACACTGTTTTCTTAAGGAGAGTTGATAAAGTTTTGGCTGTATTATGCTCTTGCAAAATTTACAGGATTCTCTGGTAGTTTGCCGTCTCAGAAGGAACAGTGATTTAAAACTCAACAAATTACCAAACCGAGCTTCTCAAACTAGAAGAATGAATAACAGTTGTGCTCTGTCAGAAGGCGGGACTGACCAGACAGGGATGTCTGAAGGTGACAAGGCTGTTGAATATTGTTCAAAAAAGTGTACTAGCAGTAATGATTCTTATTCTGCAGAGCAAAATGATTCAGCATCTGAAGCTGGGCAGAAGATGGGGGATGATGCTAATCCAATGGAACCTTCCGGCCAAAAGAAGGTTCATTTATATTTATGCAACTGAATCCTTATTAATGAATTCAATTTTTTTCAACAACGCTAAAATCTACGTAGTTGTTCGGGTTCAAATTCTAATAATCAAGGGAAGAAGGTATTCCAAAATAGAAGTTTTGAAACTCAACTCGGACATGATGGGGACAAGGTCCAAGTCATGATTATGATACATTTTGCTTAATTTACAGGATTTTATTAGTGAAGAAGACTTTTATGCTGATATACTGAAAGATGATATAATAAAGCTAGATGAAACTTCACTGTCGGCCACCCCAGAGGTCCCAGCAGTGCAGCAGGAAACAGTAAGAATCCCTCAACAGCATGTCGAACCATTTTCGTTGCAGGCAATTCCTATTCAAGGCACAGCAAAGCGGCGAATCAAATTGAGGATACAAAAGCCAGGGCTTTCTCGTTTTGGTGAGTCCTCTGCAGAGAAGGATACATCTCAAGATGACTTGGAGCATTCACCGACATGTGTTCTGACAATATTCTCGGGAATGACCATGAATAATCGGCTTGCATCTGTAGCTTTGGGTATGGTGGCTCTTCTGGTTCTATTTGTTTTTCTAACTAGAGGTCTTTGGCCCGTCAAAAGCTTCACCCATTCCACTGTAAACGAGGATTTCTGGCACTGATGTAAATTATCAAAGCAAGATGGTGTTTGTCAATTATATACCTGAAGTAAATTTAAATTTGAAAGGATTTACTGGCTGGCGTATATGGCTTTCTTATGGAGTTTTGGTAGCCTAGTGGGTGTAGGATTTCAACTCACGTTTGTCCTTCTCACAACTGGATACCAAAACAGAGCGAGTGTGAGTGGCTACGGTAATTAACTTGTAAATATTTATGGGAAATAAATTTGCCCGTCTTTTCATTTAATGTTTGGATGGAAGAAAAATAATAATAACAATGAACCCCGTGTCGAGTTTTCTTTATGGTGTCGTGAGAAACATGATAATTAATAACTAAATAATAATTAATTATTATTATTTTTAAAAAACTAATTACTAAATAATAATTTTCAGTAGAAAACATAATTAAATAGTTTAATTATTAGTTTTAATTGAATATTGTGTGATGAATCACATCTAGAAAAGTCTAAAAAGTCAATAATACACAAAGCATTGTCACTTGTGTCGGTTGTCCCACTGAAAACGTTAAATATAGTCACAATTGACACAGTATTACACAAATATCATCGCATGCTTGGCATCATGAGCGTAAAATGGGGTAAATGTACAGTGGTTTGAAAACAACTACTGAATATATTAAAAGCCGCGCACATCAAATTATTCTGTTCTTAATAAATATTTTACTTTCGTAAATAGTAATTAAATTCTTAACTAAGTTGTTTGTAATTATAATGCAATAATAAAGAACCAAAAACACTCATATTTTTGTAAGAAAGTAAATATTATTGTATGTAATCAATTAAAAGTGTGCAGTACAAATGTTTTAATTGAGTTCTAACTCTAGTCAATTTTTCTGTGGGAATGTTAATAATATGTATGTATTCTAAACAAGCATTTTCTTCAACTAATGAGGTAGGGTACTTCAAAATCAAAATCATAGATGTACCTAGTATTGATGGACTTTTCCCCAAGTCCTGAGCAGTCAGCCCCACGCAGCACTGATTTTCTTGGCCGACATGATTTGAATGGACGCTACATCCAAAAATAAAATAAAAAGGATTGGCTGTACAACAGCTAGATACTTCAGGATAATAATTCACAGCTTCCTGAATAAGCACTTTGGTCTTCGCATAACTACTCAAAAGAGAGAGCTTCATTTTCGTGGCTAAATGGCAGGTGTTTCGCTGTTCTCAGCTGCTGCAAGAAGGTTTGCCCTTCATCTTTAATTTCTCCTTTTCCTTAGCTTGAATCTCACCAATGTTTTCTTCTATTATACCACAATTCATGGGTAATAAATGCTATTTTTACTCTGTTTTGTAGTCTGAATCTAAGAAACAAAATTCATTTGGGTATACTTTTGGATCCGTATACGATCGGTGTGTATGGATTCTAATTGAATTTCAATGAGCTCATCAGAATATAGGTCCGATTTCTGACGCTAATCTAGCTCCTGTTTTGGATTCTGAATCTTAGAAACAAAATTCGTTTGGTATACTTTTGGACCCCCGTGTACACACATCAAATTGAATTTCGTTGAGCTCGTCAGAATATAGACCCAATTTCTGACGCTAATCTGGCTACAAGTGTTGTTAGGCGTGGGGGAGGAATGATTGCTTAATTTAATTATACTGCAATAATTATGTAAGTATAAAAATAATAAAATATGCTTAAAAATTAAAAATTTAAATTGTGAAAGTCATGTATAACCAATCTTTCGTTATTGCTTTCAAAGCTCTTTAAATTCTCTTAAGATGGTATTTAACAAAAATTTCGAGTTTAAAGACTTTTATAAAGCAAAACACTTTCTAATTTATAAAATTATTTCCATCAAAGAATTCTTACACTTAACGAAGGTATTATGACTACTCAATACTACAATTTCATATTTTAAATTTGAATTCAAGAGTTACAAAATATAATGGAGAGTTAAGGGTTATAATTTGGATGTTATAAATTATTTCTTAATGAATTTGATTGTTACAAATTCATAATTTGTAACTTACATTATCCCACTTGACCCGCAAACTTCAAATTCTTACATACATGAAATATCATACATGAATCATGGCGATATATTATCAAAATTGATAACTTCTCTTTCATGTGTTACAAATATATGATATTTCTTACTGCAACCTTAATATGTTAATCTTAATGAATAAATCCTATGTTTATTCTTGGTCCCACATAATAACTTTAACTTAATGAATAAGTTATCAATAAGAGTTTATTTATGCTTATTCTAGATCTAATATAAATTTTTGTTTTCTTTCAAATAAATGTGCACACTTTATTAGAAAATAAATAATCAGAGTTTCATAAATAATAATGAATTTACATATTAGAACCAAGTCCCATATCTATTATATGATCCCTAAACCTTGATGGTGGCATGCCTTTTGTTAAATGATTTGCAATCATCAATTCAGTGCTAATGTACTCAATGACCACTTTATTTTTCTTAATACGTTCTCTAATGACTAAGTACTTAATATCGATGTGTTTACTTCGACTCCCACTTCTATTATTCTTAGCCAAAAATACTGCAGTTGAATTGTCATAATATATCCTTAATGGCCTAGAAATTGAATCCAAAAATCTAAGCTCAGATATGAAACTCTTTAACCAAACTCCATGAGAGGTGGCCTCAAAACACGAAACGAACTCGGTTTCCATAGTGGAAGTACCAATCAGTGATTGCTTAGCGCTTCTCCAAGATACAGCTTCGCTAGCTAACATAAAGATGTATCCAGATGTTGATTTTCTTGAATCATCACAGCTAGCGAAGTCAGAATCTGAGTAACCAACTACTTCTAGATTGTCAGTTCGTCTATATATAAGCATGTAATCTTTGGTTCCTTGAAGGTACCTTAAAACTTTCTTTACAGCTTTCTAGTGGTCCATTCTTGGGTTACTCTGATATTTTCCTAACATTCCAACTGTGAAAGCTATGTCAAGTCTTGTACAGACTTGAACATATATAATGCTTCCAACAGTTGAAGCGTATGAAATGTTGTTCATTTGTTCCATTTCGAGATCATTTCTAGGACATTGGCTCAAATTAAACTCATCTCCTTTAACGATTGGTGCTATACTTGAAGAACAATTTTTCATCCGAAATCTTTCTAAAATTTTTTTGATATAGGTTTTCTAAGATAAACCTAAAATACTCCTATGTCTATCTCTATGTATCTTGATGCCAATGACATAAGATGTTTCACCCATATCTTTCATATCAAAATTTTTAGAAAGAAATTGTTTCACTTCATATAGAAACCCTTTATTATTGGTTGCAAGTAGTGTATCATCGATATATAAAATAAGGAAACAAATTTTACTCCCACTAACCTTTTGGTATATACATTGATCCATGATATTTTCTTTAAAACCAAATAAAGAAATAATTTCATGAAATTTTAAATACCACTGCCGAGAGGCTTGTTTCAATCTATATATAGATTTCTTAAATTTGTAAACAAAATGTTCACCATCACTAGAAGAAAATCCTTTAGGTTGTTTCATATAAACCTCTTCTTCCAAATCTCTATTAACAAATGTTGTTTTCACGTCCATTTGATGTAACTCTAAATCAAAATGAGCTACTAAGGCCATAATCACATAAAAAGAATCTTTCTTTAATACAGAAGAAAATATTTTTGTGTAATCGATTCCTTCTTTCTGAGTAAATTCTTTAGTAACAAGTCTTGCCTTGTATCTCTCAATGTTGTCTAATGAATATTTTTTGGTTTTAAATATCCATTTACACCCTATGGATTTAAATCCTTTAGGCAACTCAACAAGATTCCAGACTCCATTCGTGGACATAGAATTTATCTCATCTTTCATGTCATCATACCATAAGTTAGATTGCTGACAACTCATGGCTTGTGAAAACGTTTCTGGATAATTTACGGCTTCAATATTATAGTCTAACTCTTACAAATACACAATATAATCATTAGAAATTAGTGATATTTTTACTCTAATAGATCTTCCTAATATTGTTTCAACATTTTCCTGAGGGTTATGTTGCATAATTGGTTGTTCAACAACTTGATTTACTAAGACATCACTAGTTTTGTGAAATTTGATTATCATTTGGTTGAATAACATCTATTTGTACCGAAGGAATATTATTAATGATAATTACTTTAGTACTTGAAGTAGACGGTTTTGAATGATCATTCTTAGAAACTATGTTCTGGTATTGATCCATCTTACTGATTAAGTTATTCTCAAGAAACTTAGCATTTCTTAATTCCACAAACTTAATGTGATATGATGGACAATAAAATTTGTATCCTTTAGACCTTTCTGAAATTCCAACAAAATATCCACTTATGGTTCTAGAATCCAATTTCTTTTCATGTGGATTGTAAACTCTTATTTCAGAAGAATAACCCCAGATGTGTACATGTTGCAAACTAGGTTTCCATTCTTTCTATAACTTAAATGGCGTTTTTAAAATAGCTTAGTTGGAACCCGGTTTAATATGTACACAGCTATCTTAATAGCTTATGTCCATAATGACTTAGGAAGTTTGGAGTTGTTAAGCATACTTCGTACTATATTCAATAATGTTCAATTTCTTCTTTCTGCTACACCATTCTAGCCTGGAGAACCAGACATAATATCTTGGGCAACAATCCCGTGCTCTTGAAGAAATCTCGCAAATGGACCAAGTGCTTGTTCATTTTCTCTGTATTTATTATAATATTCACCACCTCCATTCGATCTCACGATTTTTATTTGCTTACCACATTATTTCTCTACTTTAGTTTTGAATATTTTAAAAACATGTAATGCTTCATCCTTATTATTCAACAAGTAGAGATACATAAATCGTGAACAATCATCAATAAAAGTAATAAAATACTTATAACTATATGAGTTTATATTGATACTACAAATGTCTGTATGTATGATTTCTAATAAGTCTAAACTCCTCTTGGTATCTTCCTTTGACTTATTAGTCTGTTTACTCTTTATACAGTCCACACAAGTGTCAAAATCAGTAAAATCTAAAGCACTAAGTATTGTATCATTTACTAACCATTTGATTCTTTCTATGGAGATATGTTCTAATCTTCGATACCACAACATAGAGGAATTTTCATTCATAACATTTCTTTTTATACCAACATGAGTTTGCATTGTATTATAACAAGCATTATTTTATAAATTAATATGAAAAAGACCATCAGACAATGTACCATTTCCAACAAGATTTGATTTATAAAAATTTTCGTAAAAGAATCTGGAAAGTTGAAAGAATATCCATAAGATACAAGTCTAGAAATAGAAATTAAGTTTCTAGAAAAATTAGGAATATAAAGGGTCTTTTCTAAATTCATTACAAAACCACTATTGAGAACTAAATTGTATGTCTCAATAGCCTCCACAGTTGAACTTATTTTATTTCCAGAATAGATAAAACGCTCAGCTCTCATTGATTTCTTTAGGTTTTGCAAGCCCTACAAAACGTTCGTAGTATGGATTGTAGAACCAGAGTCAATCCACCATGTGTTATGACAAACTTTAGTCATATTAGATTCATAATTTACAAAAGAAAAAGAAATACCTTTCTTAACAAGCCATTGCTGAAACTTGATACAATCCTTCTTTATATGCCCCTTTTTCCTACAAAAGAAACATTTGGATTCTTTCTTTATTTTAGCTTGGATAGGTATTTTGCTTTTCCCTTTCTTCTTAATCTTTCCTTTTGTTGCCAAATGTGCACTTTGAATGTTTACTCCCATTTCTGCAATTAACCTTCCCTATTCTTGAACACACATGGTCATCAATTCATTAATAGACCATTTATCTTTATGTGTGTTATAAGAAATTTTAAAGGGTCCATATGGTTGAGGAAGTGAATTCAAAATATAGTGCACAAGGAAAGGCTCAGACATTGTCACATCAAGAGTTTTCAATTGAGCCGCAATATCTCTTATCTTCATGATGTGCTCTCGCACACCAGTGATGGTGGTAAGTTTCATGGAAAAAAATTGCATAATAAATGTACTGGCTAGTGTTTTATCTGATGACTCAAATTGTTCATCAATAGCCTTCATCAAAGCACAAACATCATCATGCTGAGCAACTGAACCACGTATACTACTAGAAATTTTAGTTTTTATGAATATTACACTAAGACAATTAGATCGCTCCCAACGTTCATAAAGCTTAATTTGTGCTGGAGTGCTAGCATTAGTAATAGGTGATGGTTCATCTTTCCGTATAATATAATCTATATCCTGCCACCCTAAATACAACAATATTTTCTCTTTTCATGTCTTATAATTATCTCATACTGTTCAAGAACATCTAAGTTGATATCAGATATATTTGTAGATTGTGATGCTGCAAAAATATATATTTATGATGAATTTTATTGAGCCTTAAACATTATCATATTTTATCAATATAAAATATGAATAAAAATATGAATCGCATGACATAAAATACTACCTGTGGGTTAAATATTTTATTCAAATAGATTCACATATCTTAATGATAAAACTATTATATTATCTCTAATTTTTTAACTACTGTGGGTAAATTAAGAAAAATAATATAATATTTTATCTTAATTAATCATATAAATGTAATAAAAATTCTCGTGGGATAAAATTTATCACATCTAATATGATGAATTACAATTAATGTTTTAAATTATATGTGATCTTTATACAATATAAAATTTTATTTAACTTAAGGATGCTGTGGCTACTCTCTAATATATTAAACGTTTTATGGATCATTAAGATATTTCAATAAATATATATGCCTTATAGAAATGTTATCCAAAATATTTCTATATTTATTGTACAGGTAATAGAGAGCAATATATTTAGGTAACAATTACAGTAGGTCAATTCACAAGAAAGATTGGAGGAGGGGTCACAAACGATCTTACTAAAAACCCAACCTCTTTAGACATAATTTTTTTAAACATGTAATTATAAGCAAATAAAATACTATAATTATACCTAACAATAATACTTCAATATGACATTTTTATATTTACTTAAATTTTATGTATTTTTTTAAATGTATTTGCATATTATTTACTGTTTCTAAAATGTATGTATAAAAATATAAAATACATAAATTCAACAAATTATATTATTACATACATAAAATACAAAATAATTAAATTCAAATTATACATATAACATGACATAAATAATATGCATAAATTTAAACATTTAAATTATATAAGATAATTTAATTAAAAATAAATTAAATTATTAATAAATTTGATTGTATTAAAATATTTATATCAAATATATTTTAAATACAAATCACAAATTTAATAATGGATTATTTTTATTTTTATTTTTATTTATGCACTTAATATTAACATTAAAAACGCATAAAAATATTAAATGTGTCTAAATAATAAATATATGGTCATGGCTCAGTGGTCAAGTGTTGCTATGTATAATTTTGGGCTTGGTTCGAATCTAGCTCTTTGTATTATATTTTTCAAATACTAAAAAAACTCGTAAAGACAAACACATATTCGAATCTAGCTCTTTGTATTATATTTTTCAAATACTAAAAAAACCCGTAAAGACAAAACCACATGACATGTCATCCATATATATTAAAGACAACTGACAAGTCATCCACTGGTAAGGGTCTTCTTCAACTTCCAGCCGGGTCAACTCAACCCGAATTTAGATCCACGGACCCGAAAACTTATCCGACTATTTTTGACACTGTTTTTAATGTTTTTAACGTCCAAAATGTTGTAAATTCAGTGTTAAAATAATTTTATAACATATATTTTTAATAAAAATATAAAAATATAAATTGCATGAAAAAATAAAAATTTTAACAAACCCATAACTCTATTTCATATTTTTCTTTCATGCAACTCAATAAAGTAAGCAAGGCAGATATTATATACATGCTTTGTTACCAAATATAAGTATAAAATACTAAAACATGCTTAACAACTAAAAATTTAAATTACGAAAGTCATGGATAACCAACCTCTCGCTATTGCTTTTTTTTTTTATGTTTGTGAGTGTTGCCAAAGACTTCTAAGCTTTCTAAATCCTCTCAAGATGGTATTTAACAAGAATTTCGAGCTTAGGACCTTTGTAAAGCAAAACACCTCCCAATTTATAGAATTGTTTCCATCAAAGAATTCTTACACTTAATGGAGATATTATGGCTACTCAATGCTGTAATTTCATATTTTAAATTTGAATTCAAGAGTTACAAAATATAATGAAGAGTTAAGGACCATAATTTGGATGTTACAAATTATTTTTTAATAAATTTTATTATTATAAATTCATAATTTGTAACTTACAAATTAGTTATTAATGTTTTAGTTACAAATTAGTTATTAATGTTTTAGGCTAGAAGGCAAAGTGGCGCTAATAACAGGAGGATCAAGCGGAATTGGCGAAAAAACTGCAAGACTCTTCTCCGAACATGGAGCTAAAGTTCTGATTGCAGATATCCAAGATGATTTAGGCCAATCTGTATGCAAAGATATAGGCTCTTCATCCGCTTCTTTTGTTCATTGCGATGTAACGAAGGAAAAAGACATTGAACATGCTGTTAACACAGCGGTTTCCCAGCACGGAAATCTAGACATTATGTACAATAACGCTGGCATCATCGGCATACCCAAACCCAACATTCTCGATAATGACCAGGCTGAATTTGAGCAGATCCTCCGGGTCAACGTAGTTGGTGCATTTTTAGGCACCAAACACGCAGCCAGAGTTATGATACCTGCTCGCCGCGGCAGCATTATTTCAACTGCAAGCATTTGCGGAGTTATGGGCGGCGTTGCATCACATGCATACACAAGTTCAAAGCATGGCGTGGTGGGGCTCACGAGAAACACTGCCGTTGAGCTTGGTCAATATGGCATCAGGGTAAATTGTGTGTCACCTTATCTAGTTCCAACCCCTTTGGCGAAGGATTTTTTCGAGCTTGATGATGATGGTGTGCATGGTGTTTATGGAAACCTGAAGGGAGCTACTCTTAAGCCAGAAGACATAGCTGAAGCTGCTCTTTACTTGGGGAGTGATGCATCCAAGTATGTGAGTGGGCATAATTTGGTGGTAGATGGAGGATTTTCCATCGAAAATTCAGGATTTTCTATGTTTGGGAAATCTGAATAATTTGTATTTGGAAGATTGCTGGAAACATTTTGACCCTGAACGGGTGGGTTTGAGTTACTCATGGTGTTTGGCTGTGGCGCAAGTTTGTCTCCTTTGCTTTTCTTAGACAATGAAACTTAAGCCATTTGATTTGACTAATATCAAATGTTAAAGTAAGGGCAGCTTCTCAATCCAAGTTTAATTCAAGGCTTTGACGTGCATGTGCACATATTGACATGTCTCAGATTTGTCAAATACTGAACTTGTAGCTCAAATTAAGCAGCCAACGGCTGCAGCATGTTTCTCGAGACACCATACACAAAATATTAAACTCATAGCAGGTAGTTTAATGTTTTATTATAAATCTACTTAAACAAATTAAAATTTGTGTGAATATTCATAAATTTTTGGCATTTTTTTTATATATATTTTTAATTATATTTATATTATTATTAAATATTAAGCTTAAATTTATATATATTATTTAATTAAAATTATAAAATTTTAATATTATTTTAAAATAAAATATTTTTTATATCACATAAATATTAATTATTTTATTAAACAAAAAATAAAATTAATCATAACTATTAAAAAATATATAATTATTTTATAAATTTATATATAAAATATTAAAAATTTAAAATAAAATTTTATAAATTTATTTTAGTCAATTATAACTAATGTCACATAACATAATTTTTACACCAGTGAATGTATATAAATTAATGAATAACAAATTTTTGTAATAACAAAAAATAATTAATTTGTCTCGACAATAACATTATTATTTTTTAAATATGTGTAATTTTTAATTTTTATTGTAGAATTTAAAGTTAATTATTATAAAAATTAAATATTTTTAAATATTTATTAAAATATTCATAGGTATTTATTTCCATTGGATCCCTCCCAATTTAATACGAGTTTTATTTATTTTTTTCAAATCTACGAAGAGGCATATCAAATTCGTTCCATGAGAGTCGAGTACAATAAATTTGAGAATAAAATTGCCATCTTTAATTTAAATTATCAATACACATTAATTCACTATTTGTACTTAAAAGAAAATGGAATGACAAGTATATAATTTAATTTTAATTTTTTTTAAATTTATTATTTAACTCGTTAAAAGATATATATTTATATATTATTATTATTATTTAAAAATTTTATTTATTTAATTTCAAAAAATGGTTATTTTGAATGTCTACTAATGTCTTTATGTATTTTTAAAAAATGCATAAAATAGACGGGATATGTTTAATAAAGCAACGACGAAATGAAAAACATTTTCTAAATGCCGGCGTTAGCGCCTACTAAACCGTGAAAATATATTTTGTTATTTCCAAATTCTTTTTCTCGTCTTTCTATATTAGTCCGAAGAAGACTATCAACGCATTTCAAATTCTTCCAGAACTCAAGCAAATGGATTTGCTGATCCCTTGATACGATTATGAAATTTGGGTTTTCTTTCAACGTCGATCAGTGAGTTCACTCCTTAGCTAAATTTGATTTCAGTTTCTGTATTTTCCCCTTGCTCTTCGATGATAAAATTAGTTTGCTGCAAAAATGTTGATAAATGGGAATAAATTAATGGCCCCCTAGGCATGAACCAATCTTAGATTACTGAATAATTTGCTGTGTTGGCTCTTTGATAGGGATTTTTCCATGAATAGTGAATTTAGTTATTACGATTTCTCGTTGCATTAGCTTAAGTAAAATAATGGAAGGTTTCGACATTTGGATTTTGTGCAATTCGTTGTCTTAGCGTTCTGGGTGTGCGTGACTATGAAGTCCAAGTTTAGTTATGTATTTAGATTTGAATTTCTGAACATTACATTGGAAATTTGATATGAAGTTTGTTTTCCTTTTTCTTCTCTGCAAATATATGTAGAGTTGTTGTATGGGTAATTCTTTAGGTCTGTTTACCTGATTAGTTAGTTCTTGAACAGGTTTTGTGAAAACTGCTTGTAATGATGTCAAGACCCTTGCTACTTGTCTTTCTATTGCTTGTACTCATAATCACCTCTCAGTTTGAGTGGCGGCAGCAACTTGTTGACCTTGACACAACTCCAACTGTCAACCAGAAGCAGCTCCAAATTTCAAAAAGAGAAGAAGCTGTTAAAGAGAAGGTAAAAGTCTTATTTTGCATGTATGTTTGCTTCATTTCTGAATATTTTTTATTTTAGAGTGAAGTTACTCGTTGTGCCTCTGAATCTACATATTCATATCATTTGCTGAATCAGGAATCCCCTGTTTATGCTTTTATTATTGGCCACTCCAGTACACATCTATTTAAACTTATACGCATTTGATTTTATATGCAACTTTGCTTCCTCAAAACCTAAATTTTCCATTTATTGCGGAAATCTTGTTATATTGTGTATCAAACTTTGAATCTTTTTTGTTCTATTCACTTGTGGGAATCGTGTCAGTAGTGTCATCCCTGCTTGAAGGTCCCTTATCAGTTAAGTGGACTGCAGAAACAATAGACCTGAGGCTTTATTAAATTGTATTTTGAACTTCCTTCTGAATTGACAGAGCTTTACTACTTGCCCCTAATCATTAAAAAAATAGAAACCATAGCCAAGAGGGTATTTGTGCTTGTCATAATGAGTACTTGCTTTATAATGATTTAAGGATCCTATCTGTGATTATTATTATGTTTTTTATCAGTTGACCAGATGCAAAATTCTTGCTTAATTGACCCTTCTTGCAATAGTGTGGGGCTCTGTCTGTCTAATTTGGTATTATAAATTCCTCTTGGCAACATACATGGTCGTTAAGGTCTCTCTAACATAAAAGCTATTGTGCTGGCATTATTAGGTAGTGCCCAGTACCTCACCAAGACTGGTAGTATTGCGTTAGTTATACTCAAATTTGTGCATCACAATCTTCATTCTTCTCATTCTTGAGATTCATACCATGTGCATAGTGTGAATGCTATTAGATTATGCTGTTATTTACAATTAAGCCACTTGTGTTCGTGTATGGTTCTTTTCTGATAATTACAGAAATGTTTTGCGTTGGCATACAATATCACAATTTAACTGATCTTGTTAGAGAAATTAGCTTTATCATAAAATTTTTTAGTCACTTTAAATCTTTTGCTTTGAAAGAATACATCAATTTCTTGAGGTTGCCATACTCTGCAGGTTTCCTTTTAGATTTTAAACATTTCTGTAATAAAATTAAGGTTGATTCTTATTTATTGATAGCTTAACTCTTACAGTTGGCATTCTGCTTTGCTTTACCACCTTCTGCGCTTAATTTCTGTCTGATTCTGGTGCTGGCTCTGGTTTGATCCTCCCCAGATTTTTCTATTTTGTAGACTAATTTCCAGTGGCTTCTTTCCTAATGAACTTTTTCCTTTATAGTTTAAACTTTAAAAGAATAGTTTAGCTTCAGGTTAGTGAGTATGGTATATAACATTAGATTTTTGGCAGCTTCTTCCTTCAAGCAAGTCTATGCTGTTACGTTGATAAGGTCCAAACATGGCCTTGAAGTCATATAATCTTTGGTTAAATTTATAAGATACTATCACCTGTTGCAGATTATCTTATCACAAGAGAAGAACATTCAGAGACTTAATGAACTTGTGCGAAGTCTTCAGGAACAATTGTTGCAGTGCAGGGAAATTAACAAGACAAGAAATAGCACTGTAAGCCATATGACTGAGCGTGTTATAGAGCTTGAACGACAGCAAATTCTGGAAGACTAGGCAAGGCACATTACAAGCTGCTGTCAGATGATTGTGGTATGTTAAAGTTGTAAAACCTTTGTCTTTCTGCCAAAATTCTCTTTGAAAGTTTCTTTTGATGTAAGGTTTATATCTTCTCATTTATTTGAATAGGAGAATCCATGATGTTAAAGGGATACCATGCCCATCTGAATTTGTTGATAAGTGAAATGATATTTATATTATTGTATAACATCTAACTTATAATAG
The DNA here is from genome assembly GCA_019650275.1 of Xylocarpus granatum. Taxonomy (NCBI): domain Eukaryota; kingdom Viridiplantae; phylum Streptophyta; class Magnoliopsida; order Sapindales; family Meliaceae; genus Xylocarpus; species Xylocarpus granatum. Next base: position 36,591 of record BNST01001117.1, read on the forward strand.
AATAGCCGAGCTATCATAGGTTGAACAAGAAACTAAGAGCTAAAACATGTGTAATTTTGATACCAGGCTGGAAAAACAAAAATAAAAATAAATCTAATATGTGATTAAGATTATATTGCTTTCATGATACATGTAGTAGAAATTGATCAAAACTGAAAATTGTGAGCAGCCTTCCCAGGATACACTTGCTGCTGAAATTTCAATTACTGTTATATTTGTGGTTTAACCTGGGAAACTTTCTGATTTCAGATTGCATATTTAGAACAAATTCTTGCATCCGTATGTACGAGTACAACAATGATTGAGTTTTAGTAAAAGCTCTAGGAGATGCTGCACAGATGATTTAATTGCTTTGCTTGAATGTAATTGGGGGTAACAAGCCCGCTTGTTATGTTTTTCTTTTACGTTCATATGCAATTTTGAAGTTTTTGCATTGGATTCTTCAAAATGGGAGAGAATTTCATAAATTATCTCAATTTTCTTTCTTTTTTCTTTTAACTTCGCATCATCTTCCTCCTTCTCACTGGGTATTCGGTTCATGGATTATTTGGATTCCATTCATTGCTGTAGAATAAACCATAGTTTATCCTTTTGGTACGATTCAAGTGGGGATTATGTTCTTAAGTCTTTACATTTACTACATAAGAATATAGTTTGTTATCATACTCTAAAGAGTCTCATTCATCAAATTTTTTTATTCTTTTCAATTAATTAAAATTTTGATTTTGTTCTTGTATAGTGATGATAAAATTTGGCTGAGTTATGCATTCCCTTGATAAGATGTAAAAATTCAAGGGCTTAGATAACATCTCAAATTAAGATAGGTAGGAGATTGGCAATCTTTATTAGTGTCATAATTTTTATAGATATAACATTCAATATAAATTGGTAAAATATATTTGTAAATTATTTTAGTTGTGTTTATGCAACAACAATATATTATATGTGAGAGGAGAATACTGGACAAATTTTTTTAATATTAAGCACTGGCAGATGAATTTGGGATTTTTCTGAAATTATTCTGGAGGATAATATGGCGTTTTATAAATGTTATTCTCACGAGAAATTAAAGTCTAGTTTAAAGAATTTTGATGACAAAGTGTGAAAAGGCAGGTGAGAGGAAATCATATATTAAAATGGGAACCAAATTTGAGTGTGGAATGCAAAATGTTTCCAATACGAGTTGGTATTAATCTTTATCTGTATTTCATTCTGAAGATGAAACTAGCATAACTTGTATTTAAAAAGGTAATAATATTTATAGTTTTACTATCTCTTTCTTTCTTTCTTTCTTTACCTACTTTCAAGTCTTATTCACCACACACTCTTTAGATGTATTAACTAATTATTTGGATGTCATGATTGTAACCCTTTTTGGACGAAGTGTGCTGTAAATAGTCAATATATGTGTCTTAATTATGTGGGCTCCAAAATTAAATCAAAGATTTTCTCTTTGTTTAAGGTAAGGGTTTGGACCGTTTGGTATTGTTTTTTTTAAAAATAAATTAAAAGAAAAGACTATTGCTTTAACTAATAATTAAAAGTGGTTGTGTGCATTTTATTCTCTATTAATATTTTTTAATCACAAAATTAAGTTAAAATGTATTTATTTATGCTTTAATCCTCTTCAAAATTAAATGACCGTTTTAATATAATTTTAATTCTTAAAATTCAAAAAGCGAACGGTCGGTGAAGTGTGTGCACATCCACATTAATCTCACGATCTGCTCTATTCGAAAATCACATGTCTACCATCGTCATTAATGGAATTAAGGGTACATGCGCGACCAGCAGCAACAACAACAGAATGATCATTTACCAAACTATTTTGAAACAATAATTGCTGCTCACTTGCCATTTATAGGGAGGATAATTTCACCCATCAACCCTACAAGGATGGCAGTTTCATGTTTATCTCAAATGAAATGAATTTGGCATGCCTCTTGGTGAGTTTGAAAAACCAAAAAAAAATTATATATATATATATATATATATATATATATATATTGTGAGTTTAATATATACCTATACGAATAAAAATTCAAAAATATGTAATTATTTTTAATTCTCTATTGAAAAACTATCAATCATAAATGTTTCTATTACCAAAGATAGATTAAGAGAAAATAACGTTCTATCAAAAATAAAAATAAATAATTTTTTTGTTAAGCCTTGCATTAGAAAATATTGATATATATAGAGATCGGTCGAGTATTTATAAAAATAAAAAAAAATATTTTTTTGAAAGTATTTTTATTAAAAAACAAAGATAATTAACTTAAAATTTTGAGATGTTTATCTTATACAATACGAGAGTAAATAAAATTTATAAACGAATTTACAACATCCAATGTTACTTTGTAATGTCATATTTAAATTGTATAGATAAGAAGAAGATGAAAATTTGTGTCTTCATTTAAAAATTTAAGTTAGAAGACTTTCAACTTTTGTATAAATTGCATTAATATTTTCGACATTGCATCACACTCATACCTCACATATGTTGCAGTTTAATCATCGGAATATTGGATTTATTGGCATAACCATAAACTAAGCAAAATATAACGCACCCTCAACAGTAACCTTGACTGATCATCAAAAGAGTGGCATGCATAGCCATATGATCCTGCATTTGAATTAATTAACTTATTTTATTTCGAGTTATGTCACTACCTAACAATTGCTTATCATCCATTAATTACACACTTTGATTTTCATTTATAATGGATAATAGCACCACCAGAATACTTCAGAATCCCTTCTATCTCGTGCATATACAACTGCACTGGTTATCTTTTAATGTAACTCTGACCGCTGATTATCAATCTTCACCATGTAGTTTTCTTTAAGCAGTATCACTATCGACATTTAATTTGATTATATTTATAACTTCATGAGCTTTTTAACCACGGTTGTGGTTGATTTCTGTACATGGACGAAGCCATACCACAATATTAAAGAAGCGAAAAGCCTCCTCCTCAAACTTTAATAAGTTGGTTAAAAATATAGGTATGTAGTCATTGTACTTCATTAATAACAAGGTGAATAATACATTTACAATGTATGCCATCAAGAGATAAATATTAATTAACCACATCTTACCTCCCATATTTATACATTTAAATTTATTAATTTTTGTCCTCTTTAGTAGGTTCTCCATTAAGAAAAATATTCACCTTTCAACCACACTTGCGATGATAAATTATGATAAAAAATGAGTAATTATAATAAATTAATTGAGCTTTATTCTCCAAATAAAGCAAACCATTATCACCTAATTATAATAAAGTTGTTTTGTAGAAGTATTTTAACAACCTTTAATTGATTTCTTGAGAGCCTAGATATAGAATATAACTAAGTGAGATTCAATATGTATATAACTGAGTCAAACTAATTAATTAAAACTTTAATGGTTTTGAATATGCGAAATAATTATGTATACGACTCACAAACCAACTATTTCTGGCATGAATAAATGTATATAGTATAGTATATACAATAATTTTTCTCTGAAGTTGGTTAAAAAAGAGTCATAATTAATACATTTTCAGGCATCAAGTCTCGATTTTCTTCTAGCCTTTCCGCCTTTATTTTTCAAATCTTTTTCCTTGTTAAATTCACCCCCTCTTTCTCTGTTTAACCTCTCCTTTCCCTCCACTCCTATCCGTAATTAATTAACAATTAATTAAAGAAATCTCTCTTTCTTTCTTATCCCAGAATCACTATATATTGACCTCAAGAGGTTCATAACCAACATGAAACACACAGCATATTTTTATCTTCCCACATCTTCTTCAACTATCCCTATTGCTGTGACTATAAATATATAAAACACACACACACATCTCCTCTGCTATTAGATTGGAAAAATCTCCTAAACTTTCAGGTAAATTGTAATATTTTATTTTCTCTTGATCATGCTATACTAATTCAGTTTCATATTGTCAGTTTCACTTATTGGTGTTAAAATAATACTTCATCTGCTTATTCATACATGATCAATGCAGGTGAACTAATAGTGGTTTTTGTTTTGTAAAGCCGAAAATGAGTCGAAGAGCTAACAGTCCAAAGCTTGAATTGAAGCTGAACCTATCACCTCTTAGGGCTAGCCAGCCAGTTCAATCGCCAAATAGGTCAGCTTATTCCTGGGAGTTGTCACCTGAAAGCTCATGCGTGTCGTCGGAGTCCGAAGATGCAGATATGCATTACACAAGTAGCCTGGAAGCAACCTCAATGGTGCTAGCGGGATGTCCTCGATGTCTTATGTATGTGATGTTGTCTGATGTCGATCCAAAGTGTCCCCAATGTAAAAGCACCATCTTGCTTGATGTTCTTAGCGAAGAGAACAACAACAAGAAGACAAGCAAATAAGGAGGTGCTTGGGCGGTTCTTGTTCGTGCTCTTGTTCTTGATGGAGCTAGCTAAATCTAGGCCGTGCCTCTTTTTTTTTGGTTTTTTTCTCTCTAACATTTTTTTGTAGTTTTCTTTTTCTTTTTCGTGCTGGAATATTAGTTGACGTAATTTTGTTTCTATTTCTTCTTCTTGGACAGTTTGGGTGCCCATGAAAAATCAAAGAAACTTCTACGTGTTTAGAAAGTTATAACTATTGGGTTTAGTTTTTCCCAACAAGTTCTTTATGGTCGAATTCTAATAGTTTGCTCTCTCTTCGTCGTCGACATCTGTCTTTCTTATTTGCAACCAAACATATATGACTGATGATTCTATTTTCTTTTGTTGTGCGATACCGTTTTTCTTTGCTGCTGGTTTGCCGGCGTCAATTGCAGAACTGCCACAGTCCTGAGCCTTTGTTTATACTTGGATAATAATAATAATAATAACTAGCCTACGACTCATAAGTGAAAAATAATATAAAAAACAAAAATAAATGTGTCACATGCATGAACGTGTAACATGTTTGTATACGTACATACAGAGTCAAAATCAATCATATGTTTGGACATTTCTATGTTAAAAAATAAAAAATTTAGATCCAGTTTTATGATATTATACAGTTAATGCAGCCAAATATGTGCAACTTTGTTATAATATGTATATAATTGGGATACTTTGAAAAAATAATTGGGATTTATTTGAAAAAAAAAGTCTATTTACAAGATATTTTTAACCCATGAATTTAGATATGTGAATCGTATTATATTTTAAATTTGCACCCCAACATCTCTGGCTCCGCACTGGTAATAGTCAATTAACTACAAAGCAGCAGCCGATTTAATTCTCAGTGATCACAACTCGTGCATGGGACCAGTCTCTTAGCTCATTGCATGGTTATTAATACATGTACTGAAGGTAGTTGAGCTAACTTTTCTTCGGATATTCGGGATGTACAATTCCATTTTTGTTTGTAACAAAGTTGAGACCAATGATTCAACGGACCACACAAATTTGCATTAGCATGTATTAATTTTGTTCCTTAAAAGAAATAATACCGTAACCTACATATATTGATCAATTTCCTTACCAAGTCTTGGGATTGAATTGTTTTAGTTCTATTGTGGTGGTTTCCATTTACATTTAAGAGGGCTGCCGGTTGGCAAGGATGCAGAAGAAAAGTTAAAAATATTTGTCAGACAACTTAACCCAAATGTTTTTATGGCAAGTTAGTATCTATCAAAATTAATATCATTTACTAGTAAAACTTTCAGTCAATTTAGAGCCATGCTAGCATTAGTAGCCAGTTTAGACGAGGCCATTGGTTGCTATTTTATTCCCTTCCCGCAAGAGGATATTTGATTCTGCGTAAGAAAATTTTACTAATAATAAATACATCGACGAGGATTATTTAAAAGTTGTAGATATTGAGTGGAAGTCTATTTCCTTTTAGAGACATGAAGAAGCTGACGGTTACTGCTACAGCTGAGGATAGTGTTGTGCTACAAAATCTTGGATTAGAGGGTGATCTATTCAACATTGAAATAATTTCTACTTCAATGCAACTATATTGTGATTCATATTGTGGAAGTGTTTATGATTAGAATAATATTAAGAAATTTTTATGTGCAAATTGACATACAAAAGTATATTATTTTCATATGTACTATAAAATTTATTTATTTTTTAATTCATTTACTTATTTCTTGAAAACATAGAATATACATATCAATAATATAATAGTGTTACATCAGTTTGTATGAATAAATTTGTGGGTGTAGTATTACTATTATTATTACGATTACAAGTGACAAATATTATAATTATAATTAGAATATATAAACTTAGTCTTGAATTTGTTTCAATAGGTTGGGAATAATAAAGAAACACACATGTCCTAACATATCATTGATTTACATAACAATTAATTACATCTCTTAAAGTATTATGTTTATTTAATGCTCATATTGTGCCAGCCATTGGGTTTTGATTTAAAATTTTGGTTCATGCAATGTTTAACAAATTAACAAGTGTTTATTAAAAACAATAGTTAAAACTAGCTTTCGTGATAGCTACAAAAAAGATATTAATGTCAATCTACATGTGAGATATTAAATAACGTTTTAAAAATTGATACTCTAGCTAGCTCTACAAGAGATATTCGGGTTCATATAAATGGACAGTTTCTAATTGTATGGATGCATGGATACGCTGATATCAATGCGGAAGACACTTGAATCAACTTTCCTCAACTACTTGTCGGTGTGAGGTTCATACAATACCATCATTTTTCATGTCTTTGTTTTAATGTCATCCTTTCTTTTGAAGCAGTTATCTATATTGTTGGGATAATTACACCTAAAACTAATCAACGTTGATGGACACCGATGGATACTCACTTGTCACTCCATAATTAATTATTTACACACATGCATTTTCATTTCTTTTGTTAGTCACAAAACACATTGAAAACTCAAGCCAGGACTGCCTACAGCTGATCAATCAATTTCCTTTTTTGCTTGTTTCCTTGATGTTATGTATATTTAATACGTATTTAATGTCTGCAGGCTGTCTTCATTGTTGAAGGAATTGCTACGGTATTCGCCTTCTCTTTCCTCTATTGATTATGTACGTGCATGATTGAGACTAAATAGACCACAAGAAACATTGTTGCAGTGTCTTTCAACCAATGAAGTTATTGATTACTGCCATTTTAATTTCATAGTCATTGTGGTTGGCCCATATTCATGCTCGTGATTCGCGAGGGACTACTAATTGCACCATCTTATACACGCAGCATATAATTCGGGATTGGTGCAGTAGGTAGCCAACAAAAACTAACACAAGGTTCCACTCTCCCACTATGAATACAGAATCTTTAATTGGGAGTCAGACTGTCAGAAATTGATTTCAGTAGTTTCGTCCTGAATTTGTTCCACTCTATTTTTGTCAATAAAATTTACCTACTTTAAATATTAATACTTTATTTAAATAAATTAAAATTATAACAAACTTTAATAAATTTCTTTTTTAAAAAATATTGATTATCAAATGTTATATTATAAATTATATATTATCTAATTTTTACAATAATTTTTATCTTTTTGTATATAATAATTAATAATATATTTTTTAAAAATTAGTCTTTATTTATTTAATAAAATTAAAATTTATTTGAATAAATAAATTCTATAAAATAATTATTTAATTACCAAAATAATTTTTTTAAAAAATATTATATACTCATAATTTTTAAAAAATATCATTTTTTTTCATTAAAAAAGGAGTCACCTATCCCAACAAGAGTATGTTTGCATGTGATACTGCGACGGATCAAGGTAATCTACCCAAGACAATCAACTAGTCAAAGCATCATAACATGTTATTTGGTTTGGCTGAGCCACCAGAGAGACAAGTCACCCCTGATTAACTTCCGGCCACGAGTAACGGAACAGAGAAAAGGTGTGGATGATAGTTGATGGTTAATCAAATGGTTTTAGTGAGTTGTTAATATGTAAGCACTAACTGAAAACATGGACTATCCATCTTGTTAAGAAATTATATAAATATATAACCCATATTCACCTCGAAAGGATGTGAAATGTGATATTCTCATTTAGATCTCGTATGCTGCGAGGGAAGGAGAGCGGATAGACACATCACAGCCATAATATATTTTACATATCGAATCACAAGCTAGTTCTGATATCAAATATAATAATTTCAACCCAACAATCAATAAATATCTTTGATTTTTAGCAAGCATATAGACAAGAACATTAAAAACTACACTAATCACAATTAGTTTTGAACAATGCTTTAAAAATCTTTGAAAATTATAAAGCCACAATCCAAAAACAAGATAGCATAAAATGATAACAATGCAACAACATCATAATCATATATAGTTTAACTAAATATAATCTAATTAAATTTTGAATCACTTGCTTAACTTAAAAAAATGAGAAAAAAATTTATATCCCTAAAAACTATCATATTATCTAGTGCGATAAATTTACACACATAAAGATAATTTATTTTCCTTACTTGAACATTTACAAAATATATTCCTCCGCATATTCCATTACCGTGCAATAATTTAATAATTTTATAACTACTTAAGTGATGTTAAATTAGAGGATAAATAATGTATTTATTTTCTTCTTTGTCACTTGAAATTTATTTGTAAAAGCTTGTATCCTTCCGCTTGCTACTTTACCCTATGACTAAAATTAAGAAAGTTGTATATTCAAATCGAAGTAATGCCAATTAAGAGAATGAAACATTTAAATTTATTTGTCATTTCATTACCAAAAAGAATATTCACTAAAGCATGTACCTAAACATATGCATTATTGTTTTCACTAAAATTAGGAGAATATATAAAGCACGAATCAATAAATATAAAAAATTGACAGTGAAAAAACTACATACAAATTCAAAGGATTTATGAAATAATTAATTAATTGATAATATTACTTAAGAAGAGGATGCAAAAAGCTTCCCTTATAACATTGGTATTCTTCTGTTGCATTTTCTTTAAACTATCACATAAGCAAGAAATAATAACTAGTCTATCACTAAGAATATAATAATTGTAACTAACAACTATGATCTAATTCAGAGAGAGAGAGAGTTTAAACCCATCAAGGTCCGTACTAAAAATATTGCATTTAGTGATATAAATTTTCTAATGGTTTTTTGAAAAAGTGTCAATAAATTAGTTTTTTTGAATTTTTCCCCCTTTTAGCATATAAATATTAGTATTTGCTGGCATTGACACTCCTTAAGAAATATTAACTTTTCCTAATGCTTAGTAAGTAATATCAATCTTATCTTACCCTATAGTTTTAGATAGTAAGATAACGACATTTTGATATATTAAAATGATATCGTTTGAAATATATTTATTTATTTATTTTAATTTAGATCATTCAAATATTGAAATTTAAAGAAAAAGGTGCCATTTTATAAAGTGTGATTATGTTTTCCCTTCCACACTTCGCCAATTTAGGGAATAATCGCTTTACAAACTTAGCCAATTTAGGGCATAATCGATTTCTAAACTCAAAGTTATCCCAAGTCAAAATACCTAAATGTTTCAATTTCAAACAATAAAGCCAAAGTCATAATCAATTTTGCTTTCTATTTTTTGTTCTAAAGAAGAACACAACCAACTACAGTTCATATAACTGGTTGACGGGAAACCCATCCTGGAAAAATGCTATCAGATTTAGGGATCTGCACGAAAAGAGTGGTGGTCGATGCCCTCCTTCACATGCTTGACCGTCTTGCCTTCGTTTTGCAAAGGAGCTGTTGAATGGGCAGTAGGTTGTCTTTTCTAGTTGTAAGGAGAATATGAGTTTCTTATGAAGGAGGATGAACAGGCATTGTCATGGACCCATTCACTTCCATTCCAGCTAAGATTTTTTTGTGTACCATTCATGGGTATGCTTTTGGGTTCTTTAATTTGTTGGTTTTTTCCTTCTTTTGTGCAAAATTATTGTGTTTTGATTTGTTATGGAAGTGCTGGTTTGTTGAGATCAGTGTTTTTGATGTAGTTATGGTTTGAGAAGGACAAATTAGTTAAGGTTTTGCAAATGCATGTGATTTTTCAATTGTATTATTGTATTATTTCTGTTGTTTATATATCTTTAACATATTAATAGCCTTGTAATTGGTCGGGTGTTGTTTTACGGAACCCACATCAGCAGATGGAAGCATGCTACAAAGTTTTTGCTTATGTTGTGAACACTAAGGTATCACATGCAGTTGCTGGCTTTTTCAGGAAAGTTCTTTCTTTTTTCCATTACTAGAGATTAATGCATTGCTACAAGTGGTGACATGATGAAATATATATATATATATATATATATATATATATATATATATATATCTCATCTTTTGTCAAAAATACAACCAAATAGAAACATCTCTCTCTTTTTCTCGCATTTTACTATTCTGATATGCTACTATTTGTTTTTTTTTGCCATTTCTCTTTGTTTTGACGCGTAAGTGAAAATGGATGTATGTCGTGCCGTTATGGGTTCTAATTTGTGCGTTTCGATGTGCAGAGAACGTGTATTGTTTCTAGTTTCTAGCTTGATTTTGGTTTTTGGGTATGCCTTGATAAGTGAGGAGCAAGCAAGATTTTGTACTGTTGAGATAGCATATGCAGTCCACATCTTCACAAGTGGAGAATCGTGCATCGGGATCTTAAAATAAAAATATACTCGTAGATGCTGATGGGCATGTAATGACAGCACATTCACTTTATTTTGTTTGAGGAAAATGCATAAACCAAAACCAAAGTTCTTAATATATACTTGGAAGTTTTTTTCATTTTTATGTAGCATGTTTCTTTTATTCCTGAACGTGATAATTGTTTTTCAGTTATGCTAACTTATTATAGATGCTTGAACAACCCTTCATTTTTTTTATGTTCATCAATCAACTCCTGGATCCAAGTGTGCATAGGGTATTCATCTGTTTCTCTCTCTAAATGGGTTCTCCGCCGTTTTCATTTAAAGTTGAGAAATCCTCGAGGCTTTGAAGTTATATTATATGTTGATTTCTGCAAATACTTTGTTTTCAAAAGCAAACTTTTTCATCTCTTTCAATAATGTATGTGATAAGTTAATCGTTTCCGCTCTATTATATAATAGTGCATTAGAGTATACGTGATGCTGGTATTGTCTGAATTGTTTTCCCACTTGACTCACGGGAATTTACTTTATTACATTCTGGTTAGCTACATGCACGTCATCCATGCACAAATTATTATTATTATTATTATTTATTATTTAAAAAAAAGGCAAAACAAAGTCCTTGCACATGTACATGGAGTATGGTACTTGCTAAAGCTATCTCATCATAATCTACTTATTTTTACAAACTGGAAAGTGAATTTCAAATGTATTCATGCCAAATTTCAATCTTGGCCTACCTTGGTTCGTTATTTCATGTTAGATGCTCTACTAATAACCTTGTTGTGACATGATAACATGTTGGAGTGTTACTATTGTTTACATATTTTGAAAAATTATATTTGTGTTGTGCATGTGGTATGAAGGTGCAAGTTGTTGACAGAGATGAGTTTTCTCTTTATGTTGCCATGCTTATTGAAATGTCTTTATTTATTGTGTGTAAGTCTACTAAAACGGACGGATATGGAATGTTATTTTGTGAATGGATGGATGACTAAATTAGTTGATTTATTTATGAATTAAAGTTTTTGTCCAGAATTGAATTGATGTACACTGCTTGTTTTATTTGTAATCTATAAAACAAATATTTTCATTGAAAATTTTGAATAATTTGATATCAAATTGTTTGATATCAATTTTGTGACAATAAATCTTAATACAATAGAATTAATAATGCCTTAATACTATCAATATTTTTTAAAAATTTATTTATAACACTTTAAATGAGCGAGCGCAAGTAAAATCATTTGTTGATACTAACTTAGTATTAGCAAATGCAATCTTTTTAATAGTTAAATAATAGAATAAATTATTCAAATATATATTTTTCTATTATTATTATTTTACAATAACTTGTATTCTTCTATTTTTAATAAATAGTTTGAAATTATTTTTTAAAAATATACTTACAATAACCTAATTCAAAGCTAAATTGAGTGAGACAATAAGTAGATTATGGAGCTTAGATCTAAGACCCCTTTTACCTCCTTTCTTAGTTGAGTTGTATTTGCCTTACTAGACATGGAATCTTCTACTTTTGAAGGAGTTGCCCCGAAACTTAAAATTTTGATGATTTGCTCAATGGTCAGGTCTGATAACTCTTGGTAGTGCATCAATTCTTAAAAATATGACATTATCTACATGAGCCATCCTGAATTCGTTCCACAAACTAACAAAGACAAGTTCTTTATAAGATAAATAAATGTAAACTACAATCATGCGAAACAACTGTAAGTAAGATAATTATTATACAATTTTCTTGCCACTAATTCATTATTGGCGTGCCATCAGTACGTGTCTGTGTGTGTGTCTACCAATACTAACTTCAAATCTTCTGGATTTTTGCTTGGACAAGGCATTGTAAATAAGCTTTTATCTATAATTAAAACTAGTACTCATAGATATATTATAGTTTTATTGTTACCATTTCTTATTGCTTCCTTAGTTACAAATTTTATATGATCTGATTATCTTATTTTTCTCACTTGAAACTTTAGGGACAAATGAAACTCTTCACGTGCTTCTTTAGTTGGAAAATTAAGCCTAGGGTGAGAAATAATCCCGGGCAATTAATTAAATATTCAATGGTTTATAAACGTGCAAGGGAAAGCACCAAGTCATAAGCCAAAGCGACTTTTATTTTCATTATCAAAAATTAATTTACCAGTCTCCGTTGTATGTTCCTTCTTCTATCGCCAACGCCACCTTGACTACTAGCTTGAATTAACCAGGCGCCATTACTAATTATAAAATATTAAATGATTTAAACATGACCAATCCCTTATACTTAATTTTAAGAGTTGACTAAATAAACCAAACAATGAAAAATAATTAGTATAATTGAAATGACCAATTCCTGATCAGTAACCTCCCCTCGGTCAAAGCCACAACGCGTAGACTCTGACTATCCCTACACTGAATAGAGTCGTGTTGCTGCCACCACCTCCCTCCTTCCCCGCAACATCTCACCCACACCATCTCCCTCTCTTTATATTTCTTTCAGAAATTTACACAAACACATCTCCTGCAACAAAAAATCAATTTTCTCTCACTACGCTTCGGGTTCAGATCTCAGTGAAAGCTGATCATCCCTCGCCATGTCGATTGAATATTTTTCTGCAGACTCGGATTCAAATTCGAAATCGAAACCTATTGTCATACGCGAAGTCTGGGCGTCTAACTTGGAATATGAGTTCGAATTGATCAGCGAAATCATCGATCAATACCCCTTCATTTCTATGGACACCGAATTTCCCGGTATTATTTACCGACCGGCTGTGGACCCCGCAAAACCTTACTACCGCCAACGCAAACCGTCCGATCACTACAAGTTTTTGAAATCCAACGTTGACGCGTTGAATTTGATCCAGGTGGGACTAACTCTCTCTGATTCTTACGGTAATTTGCCGGATTTGGGTACCGGTAACCAGTTTATATGGGAATTTAACTTCCGGGACTTTGACGTCGCGAGTGATGCCCACGCGTCTGACTCAATTGAGCTGCTGAGACAGCAGGGAATTGATTTTGATCGCAACAGAGAGGATGGTGTTGACTCCGTTCTATTCGCGGAGTTGATGATGTCGTCGGGACTCGTCTGCAACGACACTGTGAGTTGGGTGACGTTTCACAGCGCGTATGATTTCGGGTACTTGGTTAAGATCCTCACTCGTCGGAGCCTGCCCAATGGCTTAGACGAGTTTTTGACAATTCTAAGGGCATTCTTCGGAGATAAATATTTATGACGTCAAACACATGATGCGGTTTTGCAAGAGCTTGTACGGCGGGCTGGACAGAGTAGCTCGTACGTTGGATGTGAACCGGGCGGTTGGTAAGTGCCACCAGGCTGGTTCGGATAGCTTGCTGACGTGGCATGCATTTCAAAAGATAAGGGACGTGTACTTTATGAATGACGGGCCGGAGAAACATGCCGGCGTGTTATATGGTTTAGAAGCGTTCAGAATTTCTTAGATTTTTTTAATTAATGATATCATATTAATTTTTTAAAAAAAAATGTAATTATATAAATTAATAAAAAATTCTTTAGTTACTCATTTCAATTTCTCATATTTGATGGTGGTTAAATTAAGGCTTAATTAATTTATAAATTATTATATATTATTTTGAAAAAAAACTAAAATTGTTGTCAATGTTATAGATGTCTTTTTTAAACTCGTTATGAAATAAAAAGAAAAAAAAATATTAGCTATCTTACGAGAAAATAAATATTAACTATTTTTATTAAAGACAATATATGTTATTATAGATATAATATTTTATCTACTTATTTTAATTCTTTTTAATAGTAAATTACATTTTGATTAATTTTCTAATACAAAATTTTATTAAAATGTAGGTATTCAAATTACTTTTTAAGGTGTAAATAACCTTAATTGAATTACAGCATACGAGTCTAATTACCTTTACCTTTCGTGCAAGTGCAAGGTTGATAATATAGATGATTAATCTTCATAGCAGTTCAATAATGGCTAATCAAATTAACAAAGTATTTCTTTACAATATGCTTTACTTTTAGAATACAGATGTTTTCTTCAATTATTGAGAAATATTTATTTTAGGACTTTTTATTTTTACTGATTTTAAATTAGGACTTTTAATTCTAATGTTTTAAAATTTTAAAATTAGCTTAACTTATTGACGAAACCTACCCTACAAAGCTGTTGTATACATTTATTCAGATTGCAGATATAGAAACTACTGATATTAAAACTGCACAGTTGTAATAAATGACAATCCTGGATATTGTTTAATAGGAATGGTCACAAATACGTTACAACAAAATATATAAATAACACTTCCAAATCCGTTGACATTAAGCACAAAATTAAAAACCCTTAGCTTCTCGACAATTAGAATTACAGTCCAATTTGCAAATGGTAGCAAGTTTCTTTATTTCACCACCACATAGAAAGCTTGCCCCATTTAGCTCTCTGATCTTGACCAACCGCATGTCGTTTCCCACATGCCAAATCAATGCCTTCATATGCCCACCAACCACGTGCCACATCTAGCTAGCTTAGCCCGGGATCCATGTGACGGATCTGATCGTCTCCTCCATCGTGAACACAGCAAAGTTTTCGTGAGTTGGGCGATCTCCTGAAAATGGCATCACTCCAGATCTCTGTGAAAGCTTGAAGGATAATATCATGGTGACAAGGAGAATTCAGCTCCAGGAAACAGTTGAGAAGCTCTTTAAGATCATCTTTTGCGTAGATTTCTTTCTCCCTGATCATTTGAAACATGGAATGTCGAAAATCTTGATATGGGTCGTTTGAGTTCTTCACAACCGCGATACTGTCCATGATTTTAGGGCATTGACTGAGAACTTTCATGGTTTTCGGAATATCAGTTTCAGATTCAGAATCCTGAGTAGAGGTGTCAAAGTTTAAGGAGAGTGTAGTGGAAGTATAATCTTCATTGTCCAGTACGGCTGAAATTGCACAATTCTTTTTCTCACCAGAACTCGAAGAATAAGGACGAGGTCTAAGATTGCTAGAAATGGGGATCTTTTTAGGCTTTGGCGGTGGTTCATGTACATCAGAAAGTTTTGGCTTGCCGCAGCCACCGACAACATTGGCTTTGCATATGATTTTGAGGAGATTCTTCTTGTTGTTGTTGTTGGCAGACATTGATGGAAGACAGAAAAGTATTGCGTTGTGTTTTGGTGTGTTGCAAGGGTGTAATTCAAAGAGTTTTATTAGGGCATAATATTGTTAAGCATAAGGTTTTTCTGGTAAGAGTCCTAATCAGAGATGAAAACACATCACTGCCGTCCGAGAGATTTGAATGAGAAGGTATTTCTGGGTAACAGTCATTTTCTATAATGTTCTTGGGAGGAAACTTTTATTAAGCAAAAGGTGTAATTCAAAGGGTCTTCCTTTGGTGTTTTATCAGGGGACCTTAAACAACATTTGATATTAATGATTATAATTAAAAATGATCATTTATGTAAAATAAACCCACTAAGATTGCTTTTTCTAATTGGCTATCATTATCATGTTGTATGTTACTTGCACCTTCTCAAAAGTTTCAACTATTGACTAACTTGATATAATTCTTTAGGTACAAATGTAATATAATAGACTAATGTGACTCATGTATGTATAATTCGTTCAATGATCCATAGAACAATATATGTCCCTGCTTTGATTTTTCAAATAACTTAAAATGCACCCAACCCACCCGCCAAAAGCATTATTAATTGACCGTCATCGATCGCCTTATCGAATTTGTGGTCCATGCATAAATGTGAAAACCAACTCGATTTTGAAATCGACCTTTTTCTTTCTTTATTTTTTTATTTTTGTTCTCTCAAATATTTAGACAATAGGTTTTATGGCATGTTGGTCGCATATCAAGTCTACAATGAAATGGGTAATTAAAGACTACTTCAATTCTGATCACTTTCGAGTGGCGATCGAGCAAGTAAAAATCAACTCACTCCATTCTTCAAAGAAAAATTAAGTTACTCGTACGTTATTGATATAGATATGCATATTTACGTTTGATTTTGAATCCAATCCTATGGTTTAAAATTAGATATTACTCGATGTAGATTCTGCACATAAACTAGACGGCACGATTTGTCTTTCTTCAGTCTTGTATGGGTTGGTAAGTCTCAAAGCCTTCAAGTTATCGCAATGAAAAGAGTGTATATATTTTCATAATTGAAATATATTAATAATAATAATAATAATAATAATTATTATTATTATTATTACAAAATTAATTATTCATCACTAGTTTGTACTTTAAAGTTAAATAAATAGAATAAGTAGAGTATTTTTAATATAATAATTAAAAATATATATTATCTAATAAATGAGTGTTTGTTAATTATCAACATATTATCGAATGATTGGAATTGGAACATCTTTTAGAATATCATCAAGGAATTACAAGTGTGATGTAATGAAGATTAATAGTGACACTGGACGGACCACCATACATGGCTGAGCTTCAAAGTTAGTAAAAATATCCTTAATGGCCCTAATAGTATTGACAATATCCCTGCTAGCTCTATCCAAATAGGTAATAATTGAAAGATCAAATCCATTCCTTTTGGTCGTTGATAGCACAAAAATTACAACTTACATGGCACTGACCACCATCCCTAATAATAAATTTATAAATTTTAAAAACATTTTGTCAAGATTACACACTTATTGATGAGATGGAAGCATATCGTTCATAATAATCACTTTCTCTTTTTTTTTCCTTTTCATAACAAATTTGAACTTGAATTATTTATAATTAGCAATAAGAAAAAATAATTTTTTATTTTAATCTTGATTTATTATATTATTATTGTTGTTGTTGTCAATAAAAGTTCATCGGTAAGTATTTTAGTGTCCTACTGGTACTCTTTTCCTGACCTTTGGTTTTGAAAAAAGATGCAATGAGTGCCAAACCAAACATAATTCTTTCTTCTTCCTATTCATTCTCATCTCTCCTTCTCTCTTAGTTTGCAAATATTTTTCAATCAATTTTCGGCAAGAGACAACTTATAGATTGAAAATTTGAAAGTTGGTGTTGCACACTTGCCTCAGGTTAATTTATTTTTCAATCAATTAATTTCTAAACGTGATTAATTTCAAAAAAAAATTAATATATTTTAGGATATATTTTCTATTTTAGTAAAAAATTAAAATAATTTTTAAAAAAATAAAATTGTTGTATGTTCAAATTAATTTGTGTTATTTTTTTCTATTAAAAGCTATGCTATAAAATTAGTATATTACAAATTTTATTAATATGTAAGAGCAATAAAGTCATTAGAATTTTGGTCTAGTAATTAATTTCTTATATAGCTCTCAACGTACAATATTTAACTACAATATTCTACTTTACTTATTTTTATAATATACACTTAGAATGATATAATAAATTCAAACTTTTATTTAAAAAACTAATACTGAACTTTATATTTACTTATTCGTATTTAAAAATTATTGTTTATTTTCATAGTTGTTAAAAACTAAAAATCATAACACGTGAAAATAAATATTTATTAAAAAATAATTTAACTATTAAATTTTAAAATAGTGCTAATAATATAAATTTGTATATAATATATAAAAATATTTTATTTATATTATTTTATATATATATTGTATATATTTTTTTTACATATAAATCTCACTCATTGAAAATATAGAACATGATAAATATATATATATATATATAATTATTACTGTTTTATCTCCTAATAATGAGGTTGACTACATTTTTACCAGTAATGTTACAACGTAAAATAAAAATTATTTATGGGACTTAAATTTGAAATAAAAAAAATCAAAATATATAAAATAAATGATAAATAGTATTTAAAACATTCAATAAAAAATTTAACAAAAAAAATTAAATTGTATAATAAATAGTATTTAAAACAACTTTAAAAAAAACTTGAAAAAGTATTTAGAAAAGTTGAAAAAAATAGAGACAATGATACCCATAGGTACCTAGTGAATTTCCCTTAAAACATAAATTAAATTTTTTAACATTATAATTTTGAAAATACCCTTGAAAGACTTTTGGGATAAAACTCCACTGCTCTCTCTTGTTTCAAAATATTTGGTTATGTTTGTGATGTTACATTTCTTATATCTGAAAATTATGCATGTGCATATTTATGGTGAAACAGATGATAGAAAATATTTGGTTTGCTGAAAAGAACGCCGCGACAAGACTGCTAGGCTTCTTTGCTGGATAGCAAGAACTCCAATTTTTGGTGCGTAATAGGTTGGAATCGCAACTGATGCAACTGGGGAAAAGGTCGGAACATATGCTTTGGCATATGCTGCACATAAGGCAGGCTGCATCTCCAATAAGGTTTCCTCCCACAGTAGCCCTTACTCCTGTTGTTGCTGGGTGGATTGGAAAGAAAGTTGAAAAAGAAGATTTACCTTGTCTGGACTCTTGCTTACTACACAGATGCTTCATGTGTATGACACAAACTTTTGTGTATTCTACATCCTTCATGTGTATGACACAAACTTTTGTGTATTCTACATCCTTTGGTTTACTTCACCATTTCATTGGTGTTAGATTCAAAACTTTTCTTCTGAATCATTGACAATTTTGTTTAACCACCAATTAGGATGCATAACAATTCAGCAGTGCCTCCTGGTTGGAAACTTGGGATAGCTGTAAGTTTACATGATTTTCGATTTGATTCTTTCGGCCACCGTTTTGGCGTGGGAATCAATTGAGAGTGCAACAGAGTCTTTAGACAGCTTAAATCAAGTAGCACCCACAAGATCATCAAGTAGATATGGCACCCATGCTTGTACAAACCCAACATTATCATCCCTGTCTAGCCTCATTTGCTTTTGTTGTCAATACAAACAACACAGTAATCATACCACTCTTGATCCATCGAATCTGGCACAACATCGGAAAAGCAATACCATCGAATCTGGCACAACATCGGAAAAGCAATAAGAACGGTTCGGATCATTTGATGAAGTTACAATCAGATTGAACATTTTACTATTACATGATTATATATAATCCTATCTATTAATTGCCAGTCAACCACCCCAGATGTGCTAGAACTGGTCCACCACGATAAAGCAAAGGAATGCTGTAATATACAAGGCTTGAAACTTTATTTGCTAAGATCACATAGATCATATGTATTACTCGATTGACTGTACAAGGCAGATACATCCTTTCTATCGTTTAGTTCCGTGAAAGAGACTTCAGGAACATTCAATTCACTACCAGGAACCCTCTGCCGCACCGCAGGTGCATCAAACTGAACCATAGGTGGAGATCACAGGTTCTAGACAAGATAATGTATCTTTACTTTGAATTATCAACAAATTTCATTTCAACTTCCAGTATTAGTTGCAGCAGATGGTGCATCTTTGGCACTAGGTGGTGGAGTTTGGGGCTGTGGCATGCTAACAGAAGGCAAGGCATAATCATCATGAAGTGTACCCAAATCATTCCATTCAACCACAGCTATTTGTAGAGTTAGGAAATTTCAGTATTTATTGCTCGAGAATATTATAGTCCGAAAGAAACAAAATGACATTTGAAACATCGTGAGGATACGTTCTGTCCGCCATATATCTGTAATGCTAACTCCGACATCTGACAAAAGCCAGTAATCAGCATCACTCTGCAAAGGAAACCAGAACCAATAAATGCTTGCGGTAAACAACTCTTTCTTTCTATCAATAGAGTATCAACAAAGTTTCCAACCCAATCATATTAACTATTTAACAAAGAATGATATTTATTTTTTTAAAAAGTAAAGTCATTGTCTCTTTTTATTTTATCATTGAAATTTCAACCGGGAACAACCCAAACCCCACCCATCCCTCGACCTTCAAGCCAAAGCACTTGGCACTGAAGTGATGCAATTCTCATTTAAAAAATAACACATTCTTTAAACTTGTTTTTAGCCTATAGAAGTTTCAGATATAGGAAAAATTAGCAAATTGCTTGTGTTTTTAAAGACAATTGCCTGTAACTGAAGAGATTCTATCTCCCTAAAAGCAATGATACTGAACCCAAATAAGAACATAACTTACATCAACTTCTGAGGGAACAATCTTCATGATCCCACTCACAAAGTCCTGTGAGGAGTTAGGGTCTGTGCGCACTGTTTGAGCATCTTGCTCTTGAATTTGAACCTCCTTCCCCCTGCTCTCCTCTGTCATCATTGTTGCTGCTGGGTCCTCATTAAAGCCTGAATTTGATGGCAAGTTTTGAGGTGCCTCAGCACCTTGTATCTCCTCAAATTTTTCTTCAAATTGACTAGAATGACAGGGATAAAGACACAATGAGAGGCATCAGAACACCGATTTAAGTAGTTATTTTTAGCAACAAACAAGAAGAAACTGTACCTGACAAGATAAACATCTATTGGACCCATTGTGCTTCTGAGAACTATTCTGTATCTTCTCTGAGGATAGTCAACAGCCTAGAAAATAATGGGTGAAATTAAGAATCTGCATACACAAAAGCCAATAAACTTTCTGTGAGTCTTTCATGCTTTTGGATTTACCTCATCAGGATCAGGGACTTCAAGCGTGGTGCCATGTGGAGCTTTGATTGCAATCAAGGTTTCATTCTACACAAAGCAATAAAACCACACAGTTAATTACAAATGAGAGATTTTGTTTTCAGGACATATGGTGATCATATAACCACGAAGTATATACCATAAGTGGTAGCTTGGTAAAGCAAAAAACTAACCTGGAAGCAGGGCAGGTTCTTGATGTCGTCTTCAGTGACAAAAAGCCACCTGGGGTCATACAAATATTAAATCGTTGGTCAATCGATTAAAATGACAGACAATATGAATCACTAATAATTTGTAATGGGTGAAAGGAGAAGAAAGTTACTTTTGATTATTTTCATCTTCACTTAGGTCCCTCAACCTTTCTTGCATTCCTCTGCAATTAATTTGGAAATGTCAGTACAAGTTAATGGTTGCAACAAGCAATGTAAAAGAGAGGCAATCAAACAGAAATAACTACGTAACCTTATTTGATCATCTAGTCTGCGCTCTTCCATGGTAAGGTTCTCAACTTCTGCCTGTCAGATAACAAGAGAAGATTAAGCCCAATTCTATATTCCCCAACTATCTGTTTGTTAATTTTCTGCCAAGGGGCCACAGGAACTCTTAATGATCTGTTCTTATCAATATAACCAACCCAATGCAAATAGTGAAAGTCCCATCCCATCTATTTGGGCTTGAATGTGCACAAATGCTTTTAACGGTTCTGCTCGTCATTAATATTAAAATTATCAGCAACAAATAAATAAGATAAATGAAGCGCCCAAAATACAGATCAAAGTGATGCTGTGAGAATGCATAAACTACAACAGAAGATAGGCTAGAAGTTTGGAACTGAAAACTGAAAATTTAACAGTGGAAATTTCTGAAGCTAAATTATACATATGGGATTATAATAGTATTGAAATAAAATAAACAAAAAGAATTTAAAACAAACTATTTAATAATAACTTAAACAAAGTTATATGCATTGAAATCTACAATACGTATTAATTCTGGTTATTTTCATTGTTGTGGTTTTATGTCTTAATGGTATGTAGTTGTAACAATGGTAGTTATATTGTGGTTTTATGAAAAAACTAAAGAAAAGTACTGTAGATAATGCGAAATATAAATGTTAAGACAATTTATGGGCCAATGTAGCAAAAGATATTGAAGACAGTGCAAGCCACAATGTACACCTGTAAACTCGAAGCATTTTCATCAGCCTCCCCTGGCCTTGATACATCAAGCCCCCTGACAATGAAGAAGTACAAGTCAATGAAGATTCAGAAACAACAGCAAAACAGTCATGAAATAACATCAAACGTATAAAAAACAAAGAAATGTGTCCATACTTCCACTGAATTCTGTTCTTGAGCTTCTTTTCTATAAGACCAATACCTTCTAAGACATTTGTTATGTCATATATGCGCCTCTTTTGCACCTGTGGTAAATGATAATCCTCAAGTAACTAGAAGTTTAGATATTGGGCAGGATTATCTAACAAATAAAACAGTCCACCTCTAAAGTGTCAGCCGCCTTATTCAGATCAAGAATACCATCTTCAGCGTGTTTGATCAAATTGATGAACTTCTTTGTTAGGAGTCCTGAATTAGAATTGAAGGACATTGTAAAATAATTTTTCTATTTCACAAGGTAAGAAAGTCAGCTTTTAGAATAACCACATTTTATTTGAAAATATAACAAAGAAGAATAAAACAAATTGCCTAGCCAATCAACAATTACCAAGAGAGCTGTCATAACGGCAAGGACCGGTTGGCGTGAGATTATTGCCAGGAGAACCTGCCAAAATATAAAATCTTTCTCATCAAATTCAAAAAGGAAATAGATTTGTTTCTGCAAATAAAAACAATTGTAATTGCAACAATTCATTTTCAGTTTATATCAGCCTATTGTCGAAGGAGATAATTATTTATAGACATAGAACTTCCTATAGTAATTTTAAATGGTAGCACTCACCAAGGTTAGAAGCAGAAATCTGATGTCCAGATTTACTATTCTTCATACAGGCCACTTGATGTGTGTGCCTTAACCCCTATTTCCTGATTCAACTATGGTGTGTCTGTGAGAGCGGGCTGTTCAAAACTACTATGTCATGTATCCAGCACCAGTATGCACCTCTCACTAGATTCAACTTCATGTGATCTCGCTGGATCATATCTTCCGCTTTAATTGTCCTCATAATGGACAACACAAATCAGCCAACATATGTATAACATTTTAGACATATAATTGATTACGGAGATGAGCTATGAATAGTCTAGTTAAAAGAATTGTATATCAAATAAACCCATACACATCTAAGTATGCTTTCCATTGCAGGACTCCACTGGAGCAAAAGCAACTCTGGGTATAATAGCCTTTCTTTTTTCATCCGCTCACTCCACAAGTACTTCTGGACCTTAGACAACACTTATTAAAACCAACACCAGGGCCCTCATTCAACTCTGACAACCGTCATGTTGACCATCTTTTAGCATTTGATAACTAGAAAGGAAAGATGATTTTCTCCCTATTGTATCAGATAAATCCACTGTGAAATTCAAAACATATTCCTAGCAAAAAACATGAAAAGACAATCTCAAGGGTTTGTTTAAATAAAACACAAAAACTGTAAACTGTTAGCATAGCCCAAATCATCGACTAAGATATCATTGAGTTGCACAATATTCAAACTTTCCACATAAACTGAGAAAGGAAATCAAAAATAAATAAATAAGATGCACACTCAACACCTTTTAAGTTTCAGCAACTTAGGTTATGGGAGCCACATCTCTTGCACAGCATAAAGACAGTTAAAAATCAGACTCTTTATTTTATCCTCAATTAACTACTCCATAATAAGTACACCTCTCTCTCTCTCTGCGTTGTTGTACAAACATGGTAGTACGTATCTGTGTCAAACTTATATGCGCATCTCCATGAGATATTTGGAATCATAATAAAAATTGTTTGTGACTTTTAAGAATCCTTATGATGAGGCATAATAGAGTTGATTGTAGTACATTTAACCATGTCATTACATATCCAACACCCATGTTTAAAATTAGGGCTCCTCTATCAGTTGCTAAGACCCTAAAATATAAGTCATGCAATCTATCAGGTCAATAATGTAGCACAAACTTCTAACATTGCTGATTAAAAAGTTATTGGGACATACAATACTCATCACATGTGTTTGTTTGGTCTTCTTAATTAAAAGTTATTTGACAATATATGCCTTTTAATCCTACTATGAAGGAATAGTTCTCTCCAAGTTATGAAACCATATACATTTTAAACTCTTCCATCAAAATCATTTGCATTGTTAACCAATCTTGAGAAGAAAGGAAAAATACCGAGCAAATGGTTGAGACAAAATCGGAAGTCATGAAATTAGAAAAGGGGACAGCTTTTCAGTATGGCTACGCTTTAGCTGTCTAAGTCAAATAATAATAATAATAATAATAATAATAATAAAAAATCAGCACCAGAAAGTAGTAATTTACTTGATTCTTTAGGAGCAACATGCCTTCAATGGATGGCCCTCTAGATCAACAGTCTGTGCACTTCTATCTATTTAACATAACCCCATGCTGCACTAAGAACCACTCACTAACATGCAATCTAAAATCCAATCATATTAACCAAATGGCAGCTTTGCTCAATGAAATCAATGAGAGCCAGAAAATATATGAAGTACTGTTAAGTCACCATCTTAGTTGTTAGCTTTGTGAGATTCTTAAAAACCTTGCAAGGTCCGAGATCTATTGAGCTATGTGTATGTATAATAATTCTGCCATTTCCAGTTTTAACACATGCACACTATTAATTATTATCATGACTATTGCAATGAAAAGAATAAACTGTCCACGAGAGAGAATCGGTAATTCTACAGTGACTAACTCCTTAACCTTATTGTTCAACCTGCTCCCTAAGTTTTATTTTATTACTAGCAGCATAAGTTACTGATTTCATTTCACAGAATAGTTGTCAAATTTTGTTGTCATCTAAGAATAAATTACTTAAGACATTGTCAGAACATATAACTCAACAAGAAATCAATTTTATACCATACAATTACACATGCACACTTGAGAACAAATAAAAGTAGTTCAGACTGTAAACTTTAAGCACAAATGTAAAATTGATAGGCCTTTTCTTTTAGTAGAAGACGATTATCTATGAGTCTCCAGTCAATCAAAGTATACTTTCAAAACGATGGAGTGACAAACTGACAACTATTTAAAATCATAAACAGAGAGAAGAAGGAGGAGCTAAAATGGTCAAAAGAGCAAGGTGGATTAAATGTGAAAGAAAACTACAAGTATGGCAACAACTACTTTATTTTAAACTCATCCCTTATCATTAGTGGCAAAGAGATACAAACTGTTTATAACAGCATACTGCTTTATATTTTAAGCTTGCCCATGCTCCTGGTTTCTTATGTGTTTCATGTTTCCCTTAAACAATTACAAGTGGTAAATAAAAAGATGGAGAAATATTACATGCTCAAAACAAGATAAATTTTGTCTATCAGCAGGGAAATAAGTAATAGCAGTCAGCTGTGCTTTTGCTATTTGCTACCCTCCCATTTCAAGATACAAAATTTTCTTTCCTCCCTTAAGTTTCCACCCATGGTCACCTCAACCCAATTGCTGACACTCATGAGGGTTTGAACCAACAACTGCTAAATTCCACTCCATCATAAAGAGAAAAGAGATTAACAGAAAGTGGGGATGCTGCCATTCAAATTCGCAACATCAAGCTGGTTTAGACATATGAAACAAAAGAAACAAGCAATCAGACAAACAAAAGATAAAAACTTGTAATTTCATGAGGAAATTGGTTGTTCCTTTGGCAAATCCTGGCTATATTTGATGGTCAGAAAACCTCAACACCAGACACAAATCAAGATTGATCCAAATTAGTACAATGATTCACATATACAACAAACCAAAGAAACATAACCAATCACCTAATTCATATGCTAAAGACCACAGCACAAATAAGCTCCCTCTTAACTTACTAATTATATAAACAGACTAAAGCCGTAAATGAAACAAAACTTAGTAAAGACAGTAAACGACCAGACTCTGAAACTCCACAAAATAAGCAAAACCCAACAGAAATTCTTATCAAATGGACATAAACTCACTGCCAGTACTATAATAATAGCCGCCAGCTCCAAAGTTTCAACAAATCTGAACCCAATGACAAAATTTTACCACTAACCTCATCCAACCGACATTCAAGAACCATAATTTAAATAACTAAACAAGCAGATCTTCAAAAATATTACAAACCAGTAAGTCACCAATTTCACTTAAACAAAAAGACATCCACGACTTAAAATGTGAAAAGAAAATGAATAAAAACTCAAAAAAGTTAAATTCAAAAAAAACAAGAAAACAACTTTATAAGACAAACTTACTGGAGATTTGACAACGATGGCCTCAATTTCTTGATCGGATCGGCGGCGTGGCTCGGCGGCGAGGCGATGATAATCACCGGGAGCTGAAAAAGGCGGCTTCATAGATGAAAAGGGCAGCTGCCGTTTAAACGACTGTTGCGGGGAGCTATCCCGTGGTGTTTGCGAATTCGACATACACAAATATGCAAGAAAAATGGAGATTATTTTTATTTTTATTTTATTTAATTGGGTGTTTTTTAAGGGTTTTAGGAATTACGAAGAGAAAGTGGATCAAGATGAAATAGAGAGGTGACGAAGTGAGAGTAATCGTAGAGATGGGTCGTGGAATTGGAGGGGGAACTGAGAGAGAGATCTGCCGTTTGGGTAGAGGGAAAATAAAAAAAGCGGGAGATAGAAAGAGAGAGAAAGTGAGCAGAAAACGAGGGAAAGAGTGGGGGAAGGAGGGAATTTGGTTCGGATATTGATGTGGAGGGAAGCGACGATTATAATTAATTCACAAAATAAAATTATATTATTATTATTTTTTCCAGGTTGGAATACTGCTCAGCGCCGCGATCGTTAAGTTGACCTTTTGGTTGAGAAAGTAATTATCAATATTTTCTTCCTCGATACCCCCCAAGTATGCCTTTATATTAATTAATACTATTCTCATTTAGTTTTTGAAATTAATTTTCAGTTAATAAAAATTTAAACGATAAAATAATATTTAAGTAAAAACACATTCTTATTATTTATTTATGTTTTTAATCTTTTTAAACTTGGATTGATATTGTCACGATTCTAATATATATATTTTGGAAGCAAGACTACAAAAATTGCAATAACACTCATTTTCAACAAGATTGGCTCATCTTTCTCTTAATATTTAATTTTTTAGTATTTTCATGTCACAACATCTGTGACTTCAAAACTTATTGCACTTTAATCCCTCTCAACCACCACATTGGATAATAGCATGCATCCTGCTTGGTAAGTTATGTGATAACCAAACACTACTAGTGTTGTGCTATTAAAAAGAACGTACGTCGGAAGAATATTAACGTGTAAATTGGTCAAATGTCGGCAAAAATGGAGAGCTAATTGCGACTTGAGGCAACAGTCTAGTGGCAAGGTGCTTCCTTCTAACTCCTACCATGTGCCGGTAATTTTCTACACAATTGGGTGGGTAATCATCCCATCCCTACTCTCGGTATGGGAGTAGTTTTCATGGTCCTCTTGATCCCAGACATCTAGACAACACTATAGTGTAACACAGATACCTGAGCAGCTTGTCCGGTGTTATAATGTGACAAAATTAATTATATCAACAGTCAGTCCTCTTCATCCCTACGAGCATTTCTTTGTAAATATAAATATTTTCAGATGTCTCGTTTAAATTTTTTTATTTTATTTAGAACCGAGTGGTATTCGTGCAATCTTCCGGTCTAATTTTAATTTATAAATATCAGTAAATTTTATTTTTGGGAATGCATCAATATTTAAAAAGAAATTTGTGAGGGAGAAAAAGTAGACAAATGAAGAGGGTTCGAATCGGCCATTCGGGCCTTTTATTTAGGCGACAAAGCGGCGTTTATTTAGCACGCATTAACGCACCCGCCAAAAACCGTGCGGGACCCCACCCCGGCTTCACACATGGACTAATGGATGACCCATCAATCAACCACAATTAAATAATTATAATTATCGGACAATCTTCATCTGTGAGAAATAACAACAGAAATAGATTGAAAATTATTCCAAATCTTCCAAGGCGTTGAGCTCAGATTGTCGCACGTGAATGCATTCACCCTTTACCAAATTTTGAATAATGGACCGAATCTCCACCGCCCGCGTATGATTGTTTGGAGAAAGGATCCTGTACTCTTGGTTAAGAGAAAACCTCAAACGTCACGCTGATTTTGAAGGGCATATGGAATGTGCCGAGCCTTCACTTTGGCTCGGAAACACTCACACCAGATGCATAGTGTTGTCAGTCGACAGGATTCTGTTTCTGTATTAAAAAACGATATGGAAAACATATTAAGCACATCCGGGTTGTCCTCTACTACGAGTAGGTTGGACTTTGATTTTCATTACATGGATGCATTATCCACTGCAATTTGCAACTCCATAGTTTAGGATAAGTAAATTACATAATGATCTACTCGAACAGATGAGCTAGGTCAGGATCGTCCAAGTCCACTTCCAACCATCCGTTCAAGCGCATGTACTCGATATAATGATCTGGTGGTTTTACCGCAGATGGGGTTCTTGGTGTAAATCTATGTATCCTCTCAAGATCCCGAACAAGCCACCGGAGATAAACAGGGTCCAATGGAGGTACAATTTTCAAAAAGATGACTTCTCTTACTTCCTTCACAATTACAGGCTTGTTTGCCATGCTTTACATGCTACCTGGCCAGTTTCAAAAATAAAAGCAGTCACCTAAAACAGCTTCTGATCAGCAATGGACAAGAGAATTATACACTATGATTTATGTCCAAATAAACAAACTTTTGTTTCCAACAAAAGTTTTTTGCTATTGCTGCATCCACCACAAGTTTACTCCAACACAATTGTGTGAATGCAAAAGCCTTGTTTGATAACTATTTACATAAACCACAATCTTTTGAGTTGCATGTAAAAACATGCTCAGATGACAAGAACCTCTCAACATTACCAGAAGCTACTAGCCAAGCTCTGCCTAAACAAGCATCATGTTAATAATCCAAGCAACTCAGTGGTAGCAGGGATTCAATCATTCAAATGTCCCTGAGAACTACAATACAAGCAATGAGATTTAGGAATAGCATCAAAACTAGTACAAGCATTAGGATATAGGGTATCAGGCAAAAGTAAAAATCTCATAAAATAAAAATTGATCAAGATTTTCTTAAAATCTCTACTTGCGCAAAGGGGAAAGTAACTATTTGATTACACGAACACATGTTATCAAGCATACTTCTGCACAGAAAAGAATGCGAAAAGAATGCAAATTCACCTCCGTGGAAGTGGAAGATAATCGGTATACTGCTACTAAGATCATAGCCACCTTTAGGGACTGTGGAAGTTAGTGTGTGGATGCACAACCAGAGACTGCAGGAACTTCTGATGGTGGTGTCAGATTTTATGACTACTTACAAGAAACTTATGATGTTGTTTGCAGCAACCAGCAGCCCACTATTTAATGAGCTTTTTCCATGCAGAGATAAGGTTGAAAACCTAAAAGAATAAAATAAAGGACTGCCTTCTATATGTATGTATGTATGCTCAGACTAGACAACCTTTTGCTTTGATACCCAGCACAAGCATGCTACTAAATACTGTTATTTTAGCATGCAGGATTTTGAATGCTAAAAAAGACTGCTAACAAATTGAAGTATCAGCAGAAGCAATTAACCATTTGCTGGAATTTACATAATAAGGCTAATCAAAAAAGTATTCCCAGGCATAATAAATACATAAAGTACGGTTAGATTTGAAAACACCCTTGAATTGGCAAATGGTGGTTTTACCAAAACTGAAAAATTGGACCCCATTAAGGACTCATCATTCTCAAAAAAAAAGGAAGCTCAGTTATAAAATTTACTGCACCGAAGAACACATCATGAAAACAAATGAAGTGCAAATTCATTATAGGCAATCATTCCCTACTAAGGATGTGAAAAATTAAGGATGAAATAGTCTGGCGACCAACATCACTTTTGCTCAGAAAAGCCATCAAAGATGCTACCTTCGTTTATTGTGAAGAAGGATTGGAGGATAAATTTTAATACATAACCGTTCAATATTTGATTTACATGTACAGATAAAAACATAGAGATGGACAATGGTCTACTATTGCAACTTCATCATAATTTTTACACCCCAAATTCAAGTCAAAATACCATCCCCTGCCAACATGTGCAATTAATCATTGAAGACGCCCATGTTCCTGTCCAGAAACCAATTGAAAAAGACTTCAAGAAAATTTGATTCGTTGGTTACAAACTCCATGACAAAAATTAGAACTGCTAAGATATGCAGGGCCCCAGGAAATGATATAATAGAAGCGTCTCGGAAACACATATTATCAAGGGCCCATACTGTTAAATTACAATGTCATATGCACCAGGACTTGAACAATTCAAGCATATAGGTAAATACACAAGGGACGAGGAAAAACATTATGCAGAATCCACTCTATTGGTATAATCTTTCTACTTCAATCTTTAAGGAATTGGGAAAGGCAAGTAACCATAACAGTTTCAGTTAAAACACTAATCACTATAAAACTTCCTATTCAATTCAAAGAATTGAAGTTCAGAAACGAAGACTAAACAACGAAGACTTGAAGAAAAACCAATCAGGATATTATCATACTGCAAATTCTAATGATCCTAGCTTTCCATTAAACTCATAAACCCTTTCCTCCCCAGCAATTACTCAGAAAATAAATCGACAGCCAAAGACAAACCGTGATATACAATACAACTGGATCTTACTGCCAGTAAATCAAACACACTTCATTCATAAACAATAGAAAAAGAAAATCGAAGCATGTGTATTAGGGTTCAGAGGAGAAAAGTGAGAATATTCATTAAAACGTACCTTGTAATAGGCGAGTTAAAGAAACGGAAGTGATTGCGAGAAGAATGGAATGGAGAAGGATCGACGACGAGAGCTACAAATGGACTTAATTTTTGGTGGAGAACATTCCCTGTGCGGAGTCAATATAGCATTTTACATGCCCATATCATCCACGCTGATTTGCCGAAAGGACCAAGTGTGTATTTTTCCAGCAAACTGTATTTAAAATTCAATATAATATTTTAAGTAGAATTGGGTCGGCCGTGAACGATGAAGTACAGCTCAATTTGAACTGAGAGTCTACGGCATTCATTAAATATGTTCTTTTTTCTCTTATTTTCATTTTCACTTTTACTTTCAAATCCATTTTCATTAAATCTGATTTTATAACTAATATAATATTAAATAAAAATAATAATAATAATAATAATACAATTAAATTACTTAATAATATTTTATTAATATGTAATTATTTTTAGTTAATAAATTTTGCTAATCAATTTTTTATATTTTATAAAATAATTTATTTATTAATTATATATCTATTATTATTATTAAATAACTTTTTATAAAGTTGAGAATGCAACAACCGACTTATTTATTAATTATCACTTATTTCTCCTTTTCTTTAGGGTATTACTATTTTATATAAATAAATATATAAATATTAATTAAATATTAGTATAAATTACTTAAATTTATTTTCATTAATTAAAATTTTAATTGTTTTTTATACTTAATAATATTTAACTATACTTATAATTAATTATTTTTAATATTTAAAATATTTTTTTTATGAATTATGTTTATTTATTTTAATATATCATAGCGTAAAAGTTAGGTTGCAACATTGAATTGGCACAAGTGCAAGTTGCACCTTGTAGCCTTATTCCTTTGTTAAGTGATTATTAAATGTTTATTAAAATTCAATTAATTATAAAAAATTTATAATAAAGTAATAATATAAATAAAATATTTAATTAGTTTGGCAGCAACAATTAGTATTTTTCTTTTTTACATGTTGTTACACAAAGTCTATGTGAGTATTGACAGTAACGAGATGTGGCTAAGTAAACATACTGTTAGTTTTTCTTGCATTAAATTTGGCTTGATTATTGGTCAGATTATGACCATTTTTCAAATGTTGATGTACTTGAAAGCACTTATCTTTGAAACATATTCTTTGATGGCTAAGCAGTCATTGCCTTAGATGATACAGAGATGGTATATGATGAGCTTGATTTCTCTGTCATATTTAATTTAAATATAATGCAATATATCTCTTTTGTACATGCTTGCTTGAGAGAGTCTTGTTTAATAAGGTTAGAAAACACCATGCAAATCAAAGGTTGTTGAATGAGTTCAAGAATCTTCAATGATTCAATCAGTATCCATAGAGCTCCACTGTATTTTAATTTATTTGTTGTTCCATATGATAAATAATATTCTTAATGCAGGTGTAGCAAATATTAAGCAAAAATGCATCCATGTTAGATATTGTTAAGGAAAAGTATAATCTTTTTAGTTTTCCTATTGTATTTTAGGTATTTGATTCAATAATAGTACAATGGTAGTTTTGCAAATATTCTTTTAGATATGCAACAACCATTTTAGGCAAATCAAGCCTTACAATATAATACACGAAACTCTGTATTTCTTTTGTATGTCTTCTTGAATGTTTCCTAAAGTATAAATCTTACCAGAATTTGCAAACTTATCTTCTACTTTTATTCAATTAGTCGATTATCTACTTGATGATATTACTTCCAATAGGTCAATACAACAATTGTGAAATGTATTCAAATGAGTAACATAAAATATGCATCTAGATTAGTTTTAACTGCCCGAACTGGCCATTTATATTTATCAATTGCATATTTTACTTTAAACTAGTCTATTGTCGACTTTAAAATTTTAAACTAAAATATTGTTTCAATGCCATATTACTTAATCATAGCGTAACTGTTGTTTACCACTTAATATTCATTGGCCAAAGAACTTGAAGTTGCATCGACCATCTTTATGTTAAATGACAATGTAATTGGAAGCTGGGCATGTTTGTATGGGGTTGAGCTTTGATGAAATGTTATATTCACAAATATTTACGTTATTTATTTAACTTGGACCAACAAGAACACTAACTCCTCCATCAGTTGTCATATGTCATATAAGTTATTGAATAATCAATTTTTCATTGATTGATTCTCGAATAAATAGCTCACTGTCATATGGAGAATATCTGTTATCATCATTTTCATTCTACTAAAGTGGAGAGAAATGTAGTAATGGATGATTCTTAAAGAGAGTAATATTAAGCATTTATTTTGTGTTGACTTGTTGGATGCATTATCGGTAACATATATTGGTTGTTTTTAATAGAAGAAACAAATGGATGTAGATTACCATTTCCATTACTAACTTTCACATTAAGTTTACCGATAGGATCTTCATCAACTATGCAGCCCATATTGATTAACATTAGAATATAAACCCTTATGCCAACAAGATGATCATTGTTTATACTAAAAATTGCCTTAAACTCAATATCATTTGTAATGTTTGCTAGAAGTGAATGTCCAAAGCTCAAGTCTGAATACTCTCTAAATAACACTCTCATTCTAATTTTATATTCTACTTTATTTATGTGTAAAGTATTACGTATCCAAGTTTTAAAAATATCTTCGTGTTTGATATTTTTGGGCACATAAATTGGTTAGACCTTTAATTTATTGTTATATTTTTCCTCCCCACTCGGTCAAATTTTCCAATATATAATGACATAGTGGTCGTATCTATGATATAAACATATCAATATTCAAAGAAGGAAATTGTAAATATATTGATATTCAAAAAAATCAAACTATAAGATTTTGACAATGTGGTCGATATAGAGTAAATGTAAAGTGTTCAAAAATCAACACAATCAAACTAAAGTCAATATTTATCAAAAATAATATCAATGTAAGCACAACAACAAACTAAATTGCATAACAAAATTAAGTTTTATAATAATTTTGTTATAAAGTTAATAAAAATAAACGAACTAAAATTAAAATAGTACGAGTAAAGCATTGTAATGGTTATAATGTAAAAAAATAAAATAAAATGTAAATATTATTTTAAAATAACCCATAATATTTTTATAAAATTACAAAAATTAATAAAAATTTTCAAAAAATAACAAATAGGTTCCTAAATATTTTTATAAATTACAAAATTTATCATTTTTTAAAACTTTACTAAAATTGGCCTCTTTCAATTTTGGGCCTCTTTACCAGTTTCCATCTTCTTTGTAATTAATTTATGGCTTACCAAATTTATAAAATTGTTTTTTTTTGTTTATTTTTCGGTAACCTTCAACAAGTTTCTGACAAAAATTTTCAACAACATTATAGTGAACACAACAAAACTAAATCAAAATCAAATAAAATCACAACAACATATTTTGGAACAAAAATATATAAAAATAATCATCAAAATATAAACGCCACATAAAAATTAAACTCACTTAAGCATGCAATGTCAACTTTAAAATTTGGGTTTGCTAAAAAATATTTGATAAATTTAACATATCAAATGAGAGAGACAATAAAGAAAAGAGAGACAACAAAGTTAATAATTTGGTTATAGGGATGCTGTTTGTCTATAATTGTTATTTTTAATTTATTTGATTAATAAATTATGAACAAAGTTAGTTTAATAAAGTAATTAATAAAAATGATTAATTTTAAAACTTGTCCTTTATTCATCATGACAGTCCAAATTTTTTTATTCATTATTGGATCAGTTCTACTCTACACATTATTTCATCATTGGAGGAGTGTTTTTGAACTATTTTGGTGGTACGAAGGCCCGAAGCGATTCTTTCACCGAAAGTGGTTAAAGAAATGGCTTAATTCTCAACAGTCGGCCACTGACAATGAAATAAATCAGGATTTAAATGTTATAACTTGCTATATAAATATTTTAATGCATAGCTGCTTAATTAAGGAACATGATCCTTCATTAATTTTAAATATGACCACATGAACCAGCCAAGAACTGCCCATGAGGAAAATAAAGGCCTACTGTATTCTTTTAAGTTATGTCTGTGAATCATACGTCTGTTTTAATATTTAGGTTTGTGTTATTCCTATACATGTAGGTCATAAATATCTTTGACAAGCTATTCATTTTCTTATAATATTGAGTCTTTGAATTTGTCTTATAATTATTGTCCTAAGTAAGTATGTTAGATGAATTAAAAAAGACATGCAGTGCAGATTTAATGACGAGATTGAGGAGGAAGTGTTCCAATTAAGTTTCCAATTAACCTCACCAAACCCTAACAATCATTTGAGTGGCAAAGTAGAAGTAGATGATGAATATTTTATAGTATTCTTCCTTTAGAATCAAAGCAGCTCTTCTTTTTTGAAGCTCAAGTAAAGTTACAACTACATATATATATGTTGCTTCAATCAACGAGTTTGTCGTTCGGTTTTGTGCCTACTATTTCTTTCTAAAATTTGATTGCAAAGAGATGTTCAAAGAAGGGTATACAGAGCCAATCTCTGAACATTAAAAGCCAAAACTCAAGCGAAACAACAAAGTCAAGGGTATGCTGAGCAACATCTAAAGGGTTATCTCGTAATTTTATTTAAACAAAGATAAATTGCCTTCAACTACTCCCAAGTATCAGAACGCTTAGCTTCTTTCTTGTTAGATCACATTATTTTCAATAATTGATTAATATTTTGTCATTTATAAATACATACACACACGTGTGTATACATATGTATATGTATATATGACATATGTTCATGTCATAATTATTCTAATACCATTGACTCTCTCTTGTATCAGGAGGAGATGCTCAAAACTTAAAAACCTTTTTAAAACCAGCTCCTGCAAATGAATATGTGCGAGTGTATTTGAAAAAAACCTCCTCGTAAACGCATATATTTTATTATAAAGAACATTATGAAAATCATATTTGGCAAATGAAGTGATATAACAAAATATGTCATGCAACCAACAAAATAAAAATAAACATGGAGAAAAAAAATAGTGATCCATAGAGAAATTCAACTAGCTGTCGACGAGAATTTTCCCGACCATCATCATCAAACATCGACGGTGCAGCCCTGTACAGACTGATACTTAATCGCAGCTCCGGCAGCAATACCTTTTCTGTTGTCACCGAACGGAATATATGCAGGACAGTTTACATTCAAGTGATATTTCCCCGAAACCCATGTCCCGACCTTCCATTTCACTTTCCCATCGACTTTAATATTCACCAGCACCATTCCAGTATTCAGGTCCTGGCTCAACGCAGCAGCAACATTCGGCGCCACCGGCACAGAATTTCCATACAAAAATGGGGACCAAACTGTGATATCTTTGTGAGCCTGGTAAGTCACTGGAAGCAATGTGAGAAGGGTAATCTGTTGGTTTCTATAAGACGCGTGGATACCAACCTTTTCGTAGTAAATTCCAATTCTGTCGTTGGGATTTCTCGATGATATCGTAACTTGCAAGCTTGTGGTCAGAACGTTCGGTGCTGAACCACCTGAGAAGTTGAATGTGTAAAGCGTGGCATCCTGGAGAACGAAGCTTGGCTTCGATGGCTTAGTGATTACCCAGAACAGAAAGATCACGAGCAGAACTGCAACGACAAAGGCAACAACGCCGTAGAGTATAAGACGAACGAGCTTCTTGTCGTTTTCGTGGCTGTGCCCACAGTCTTTTTCGGACATGGTTGGTGTACTGGCTGCAGTTTGGCTTCAAAATCAAATGAATATGATGCAATATTGAGGTGAAGAAATTTACAAGAGCAATTCAGATAGAGGGTTTGCGTTATATAAAGAAGAAAGAAGACAGAAACAAATTTGGAGAGTGTTTTGGATCACATATATGGAATATAGATTATATACCAGTGGGTGGTGGAAAATTCAGGGTGTATGGGTCTCGTTTCTTGTAACCTTATCTTATTGTATACCTCTAATGATCTAAGAAGCATATAATAATAATAATAATAATGATGATGATGATGATGATAATGATAATAATAATAAGAAGAAGGTGGGTCCAAGTAGATTGAAGATCGTATGGACAAAACTGTGAAATGTCAAATGGCTTTATGTTCACCGACTATGTTAATTGACTGTGAAATTTCATATTATTGATGATATAAATTTCTTCATCGGCTGACCTGAGCGATGTCAGCCACTTTTTCCGTTTGCTGTTTAAAATTAAATGGAACTTCATAATTGTCTACAAGAACAAGAAGACATGGTACTTACTATCTGTGAATTTGTTGATAGGACTGAACCGATGGTATGTTAATAATTTTCCAAGTAATATATTTTTGATTGATTGTCAGGAGTACCTTAGATTTATCTTTTAGAAAATACGATGGCACTAGTTACTAGTCGTGCTTGAGAAACTGAAGAAAAATGGAGATTCTTTTAGCGATTTTAATTATAGAATTTGGTCATTCAATTTTAAAGTCAACTAACAAACAATATTGTAATACAATATTTTTACCTTTCACTTCATCTCATTCTAAATTTAATTAAGCACTGGCTAGGCCTAGATATGTCATATCACATGCTCGTGCTCCGGTTTAGATAGAATCTTGTTATTAAACGTGCACGATATTTAAGAAGATGATCGACAATTATAATTTGTGTTTGCTGCTGCTTAATTAATTGGATATTGACATTGATTTGAATTAGCAAGGACTTGGACTACTTATAGCGTTGAGTTGCATTACTTGGAGCATGTATACATTCATGTACAATGAATCTTGATCTATCCTCAATCGACACTTCTTAATTTCATGTTCCTATGTTATACTTTTTAGACCCTAATGCAATACATAGATACCCTGGAAATATTTCTGCAAATAGAACAAACATAAGAGTGTTGCAGTGCTAATGGTCTCCGCAAAATCTCAAGTAATTTTCTAAATTATTTAGGGATTGATTTAGTATTTTCACATGAAAAGTAGTATGCTAGTCTAGCTAGCTATGTTTTCTTGTGTGTAAGAGATTCACAAGACTTGAGTATTTGCTTTTAGGATGAATACTTTGAACCTAAGTAATAAATAGGGAATAAAGTTAAGCTTTTCGAAGGAACATTCTTTACCGAAAAAGAGGTAAAGATAGAATCGCAGGAGAATTAATATTGGTGGGATCTAAATGTTAGTTCTAGGAAGATTCTTCCAAACAAGGCAACCGAACTTTCTGAGTTTGATTCCAGAATGTTAATATAACAAAGCCTATAAACAAATAAAGCATACGCGCAAGATGGAGTGCTGTTTAAGTGTATGGATATATTTATATCGAGTTGTACTGATTCATTTTAGGGTTTAAAAATTAATCAATTTTATTGATATTCTACAACATATAAATTTACCTGTAATTTTTACTAATTTAACGCTGAATTATTATAATTTATGCTTATGTACAAATCTATTAATGAAAAACATTAATCTGTGCTTGAATGTGATATATATGGTCATTCAGAACAACCATTTCAAAATATTATTTTCCTTCCTTCTAACATCCAAATCTCCGCATTTTCAAATACTTAAATGTGTGTTAATCTGTTTCAATCGAAAAAAGACCATACAAACGTTCACTACATATCAGACTTGCGAACACTGCAAATTAGACAATAATTAAGCAGCGGAAAGTGCCTAAAAATGATGTCGTGCTCATAAAATTTTAACAACCAGATTTGATTAAGTATGATGCATGTTTTCAATCACACGCCATTGGATGTGCCATTTTCTTTATGATTGAATTATCAAAAACAAGAAATAGTAATAAAGACACACAACATATGGACAACTTCATTGCCTTCGATGGTGTCTACCAACCATCATGTTCATGGCAGATAGATATCACCAACACTTTAATTGAACCACAAATTATTATTTTTGCTTAAACAATAATACATCAACGCTTTTCAATTATCATTCATGGCCTGGCTCCTCTAAACTTTCCATTATCATTCATATAAGGCAAAAGACTACTGCTTTTTAATTGTTGGTTGTGTTTCTTCTTGCGTTTTGTTTATATTAAATATTGAGAAACAAGATGGTTTTATTCATTTGGGTTCCTTTTAATTTTATTTCTTTTTTTGTATTAATAAAATGTTATCTCCCTGTGTATATGTTGTTAAGTGTAGCTGCAAAAGAACAAGCATAAAGTTGCGAAGATTTTGCCTGCCTTTGAAGGGAAACATGTGGGCCTCATTGATTTGGGTTTTGATTATGAAATCTCATCTTCCCAAAGCAGTACTCTCCCTTCTATGATCATGTGTGAAGTGATGTTATTCTTACCTAAAATTGTAATATTATTTCTATCTATTATAAAAAACAAGAGAGAAAGAAAAGAAGAATAAAAAACGATAAATTCATGGAGGGTATTCGACCAATTAATAAAGCTAGCCAACTAGGGTTTGCATTCGGCTATGACTTGCAACTGTCTTTCGCGTAATAACTTATTCATCTATTTTATTTCTTGATTTTCTAATTTGAATATTGCATGGATCCACGATTTCACATCAATATGATTTTATAAATTAAAAAAATATTGGTCGATCGTCCTATGTATAATCACATTTTAAGGCATGAGTTCATTTGTCATTATTCTAAATTCAGCTGCAGAGGTGTATACAATAAATGAAATGAGTTTTATATTTGAAGGATGCCTCCACTTTATCCGTCACCATTTTTTAGTCACATGAAAAGAAAAAGAATAACTTAGGCTTTTTTAAAGCACCAAATTGAGACTGAGATCAGGACACACCTTCACGGCTATTGGCCTTCAACACTTAAATCCCATGCAAAAGACTATATTCCATCTCTCTGGTACTTTGCAATTAATCTTACTCAATTGATTAAATCGTAAAATTTATCTGTATGCTCAGTATTGATTTATGAAGTTACTTACAGAAAAGTATTTTTATTGTTTAAGTATATTTTCTTTTCTTGAATGAGGAAAAATGGAGAGAAGGGGACAAAATGCAAAAGTTTGAAGAATGAACGAAGAGATAAAAGCAAAATAAAAAGTATTGTCTCTCGAGATTCTATAAAGCATAAAATCCCAAGCATATAAAGGGAAAATGAAATGACAAAACAAAAGAAAGGGATCACTTGGATTCCAAACTCGAAATGAACGACTTACACTTCTCTCTCCTTTCTTTGTGTTTTTGTTGATCCACACATTCAGTCCCATTCCCATGAGATGCCTAGTTTTTATTATGTTTATACCTTGAACTAATTATCAACTCTTTGTTCATTTGATTAATAAGAGTTATGCAAAAACAAATTAAATTTTAGAATAATTTACCACCCCAATACAAATTAAATATTGACGGCAATAATTTCACATTTATAATTCGTTATATTTTGTTACAAATTCAATGTTCTAATTAAAGGAAAAAAAACAGTTGAGTACTTCATAAATTATATTATTTTAAATGTCTAAGATTTATGAAAAAAAAAGTATGTATTTAATAAATACTTTATTTTTAAAGTATTGTAACTACAATGAACATATATTAAAATTATTTGTCTATTTTTATTTTAAAAAATTTAATTTTGTTGCAAGTAAACAAAACTAAATAATAGAGACTCTAAGATTGCAATGATATACTTTTTAAAAAATAAATACTTTGATACTTTTATTTTTAAAAAAACTAAATAACAAAGAATTTTAAAATATTTACAAAATATTTATGAAAAATATTAATGTTGATACAGATATGACTAAAAAAAATAATTGATAAATATTAATGTTGATACAGATATGACTGACAAGAACAGATAAATTTTATAACAAAGTAAAATTTATGAACACTTAAAATATATAAATATAATTAAAAATAACATTAAATATTTTAATAAATTGTTGTCTAAATTATTTTTTCAAGTAATTCTCTTGTACTTGATGGAGTGAAGATGATAGAATTCTCAAAAAGAAAACATATTAATATTTTTATAAGATATAATTATTGTGTAATTTTCTAAAGTCAAGAAAATTAACATTTTAATTGGCTAATAAAAACATACAGATGATAAAAAAAATATAATTTTTTTCATACTAAAATAATTAAAATCTCAAAAATTCTACTTGGAGATCTCGTAATAATAGTTGTAAATATAAAAGTTAAAGTGAAAATAGAAGATGATAGAGTGACATAAATGATATTTCACTGTTAGTTTAATGAATAAATAAAATATAATAGAAAGACACAAGTGATATTTTACTATATTGCTCTTAAAATATGAGGGTTTCTTTTGAAATAATGTTAGTCATGATTTAAAATATATTAGTTTTGTAATTTCTAATTTCAGTCACAACCAAAATTTTTCCTGTTGGATGTGTTTGTAATATTTTTAAAAAATTTATAAATAATAAAAATAATTAGGGACTTAATTGTCATAATTTAAAATTATTTATGAATTTTATAACTTTTTAACAATTTGAGAGGTCATTTGATAAAGTTTGGTCTTGTCCAATTTTGGTCATGATCGAACTTGAAGCTCCAATTTTGATTAGCACTTGTGGCGATTGAAATTTTTTCCGTTGGCGTGTATTTGTAATATTTTCAAAAATTTTATAATATGTAGAAATTAATTAAGGACCTAATTGTCATGTTTTAAAGATATAAGCTATTGTTGTAATTTCCTTAAACTTGCTATATTGAATTTCAATCATGACCGAACTTAGAGGTCTAATTTTGGCCTGGTGATTGAAATTTGTTCTGTGAACATGTGTTTGTAAAAAATTTTGTAATTTTAAAAATAATTAGGGGCCTAGCTGTCATGTTTTAAAAATATTTGCTATTGTTTTAATTTCTTAAAATTTGAGGGGTTTCTTTCAAATAATATTTAAATTTTAAAATTTTTATATTTTAATCCATTGTGGTGGTGCTTTTTTCACATATAATATGCTAGCCAACTTTATATATATATACACGAATACTTTGTTGAATTTCTATCAAGAATAACATCGAAACAATAAAATTTATAGAAAAGAAAGTTTGTAAAAGATGAAAATGTACTTAAAAATTTGATATTTAATAAATATCATATGTCGTTATTTTTGTATATCTTCTTGAATGTTTTTAATAGTGTAAATTCTATTATGGTCTAGAAATTTATCCTTTATCATTTTTCAATTAATTAACTACTTGCTTGGTGATGTCCATCTTCTATTAAATTAGGTTGACAATTTTAAAATGTATCAAAATAAGTTATGCAAAAATATGCATCCGTACTAGTCTTAATTGTCTCAACTTGCCACTTACATTCATCAATTGCTCATTTTGTCTTAAATGGATTTGTTGTAGACTTAGAAATCTTGAATTGAAATATTTCTTCAATGCCATCATACTTGAATCATGGTGTAACTATTATTTGCTAATGAATATAT
Source organism: Xylocarpus granatum (assembly GCA_019650275.1). NCBI lineage: Eukaryota > Viridiplantae > Streptophyta > Magnoliopsida > Sapindales > Meliaceae > Xylocarpus > Xylocarpus granatum. The sequence goes on from BNST01001117.1 coordinate 79,134, forward strand.
GTCCAACATGTATATCACTGATCAATAACTTAAAAAGTGCATCAACCATTATTGTGTTGAACGACAATAGAATTAGAAGCAACATGTTTGTATGGGTTAAACTTGATGGAATGTCACAAATATTTACGTGTATTCTTAGACAAATACCAACACGAACATAACTTTTCATTAATTATCTGGTGCAGTATTAGTTCTTAAATAACTGGTTCTTCATTGATCGGTACTTGAATGAATGGTTCATTGTCAGATAAAGAATATGTATCATCATCATTTTCATTCTATTGAAGTGGAGAGTAATGTCGAGCATTTGTTTCATGTTAACTTATCAGATGTAATTTTTACCCAAGATTCATAGATAGGTAATAGACCCATAAATGTCTTTTTGAATTATTTATAAGAATAAAGAGAACTTAGAATCAATTTTACAAGGTATTTCTTTGTAAGCAAATGATACAAATATTTTCATTGAACAATAGAATATTCTAGTTCTTTAATGAATGTCTATGAAAATTCTCAATAATTTTATGTATTATTGTAGATTCTAGATGACCAAAAGTGTCATATAATAATATGAATATTTCTAGATCAATGAACTTTTGGTTTATTACTACATCGCTACTAATTGCATTTATAATTATATAAAACAACCTAATTGATAAAAATTAATAATTTTTCTAATATGCATTTTTTGTTTAAGACATTGCAAGTAATGTTGAGATACTCTATATTATTATCATTTAAACTCTCTATATGATGTCCATTTCAAAGGATAAAATTGAACAAATTTTTTGTAAATCTAACTAAATACGAGAATGTATAATCTAGTTTCACTTACAACAAGATTATAACTCTTTTGAAACCTTTAATTAAGTATGCAAAATATGATACATTGTTTACATTAATTTTAAAAATTTTAAGTTTTGAAAAATATTTTTTAATCTTAAATAATAATGTTTGTAGTTAAACTTTAGCAAAGTATATATTTCTAGCTATATCCCTAACTGTCTTTTTTAAGATAGACAATTTACTTAAATCCATATCCTTTTCATTAAACAAAGTTCTTGTCACATAGTGGGTTAGTGAAATACAAATGATGAAAGTAGATTTGATATATTTTACAAAAAGAACATAAGTATAATCATAAATTAAAAAACAAAATTAAGATACGATTAAAATTTAATTGTCAAGAATATTGCCATTACAAATTAAATGATCTGTAATCTTCAAACAATTGTCAAGATGAGTGAGATTTACAATATCTAATCATCAATAATATTAGTCTAAATATTCTTTCCTTTGGCATTGATAGATTTTACAACATATGCACGACTAATGTCCCTTGGCTTTGCACTGATTACATCATAATTTTTGCAAGGCTTTATAAATTTGCACTCTAATGGTTACATTTGTTTAGTTGTCTTAAGGATTTATAACTATCATGAGAGCAATATCCATACTCTTTCTTGTATTCTCTACCACATTCATTACTACTATGTATGTTGACAGTTACTTCTGTGAATGGTAAAGTACAAGTTGGACATGATTCATGATTCTTTAACATAAGTTCATTATTGTATTCAATAACAAGAAGATATGAGATGAATTCTGTGTTCTTCTTGAACCTACGTTCATGAGATTATTATTGTAAAACCACATTGGATCATAAAAGGTAGAGAATGTATTATCTAACATGTTGTTTTCACTATATCATTTTAGTTGCGAAGCAATTTGGAGTGGAGCAAAATTTTATTCAACAACAGTTTTGTAATAGAGTAATCTCAAATCTATCCATTTGTGTCTTGCTTTCAAGAGAAATATATCTTTTTGGTGGTTATGTCTTTCCTTCAATTTTTTTCACAACTTTAGTGGATCCTCAATTGTTAAGTATTGAGTTTTCAAACTCTCATTCAAATGATGATGAAGAAAAATCAATGCATTTGATTTATCCTTTAGAGCTAGATGATTTCCCTTTTATATTGTGCCTTCTAGGCCCAAAGCTTAGAGGTACATATTTTCATAGAGAACTCAAGAAGGTAATTCTATCCCAATACATCAAAAACAAAAATTTATAAATTTGTATGACTTGACATTTGAATTGGATACATGCATTTTAAAATAAAGAAAGACAAATTAATGACATAATAAAATAAGAATGGTATGACAATATTAAAAATTCTAGGCATTTGAATGAAACTTCAAATTCATACATATGATACTTCAAAGATTTGAAATGTTAGATCTTGATTTAATATGATTGATTTTTGTCACTTAAGTTCTAATTATTTGTTTTTTTTTGTAAATTTCAAGTTGCAATAATAATATTAAGCAGTATGTATACGTTGATAATAGTATAACTTGAAAGAATAAATAAGAAACCCAAAGAAGAAAAATTACATCGATATTATTGCTTAAAAATTGTAAAAATAAATAAATAAATAAATAAATAAAAAGCATGTGCAGCATCTTATCCTTAGTTTTTGAAAAATAAAAAATTAAAAATTCAATTTAATGGCAATCATGTAACATATTCATGAGAATGGATGCATAAAAATAAATGCAGATAACAATATAACAAAAAAGAATTTAACAAGAGAAATATAAGAAAAAAAAACCAAATTCATTTGAGGGGAGTGGCTTTTCTTTTGTACATGAAACCATGCATAGCTGTAGCGTGCCATCACTCGACCAATCTAAGGTCTGCATGACTTCATAATTTTGTGACAGAGATATAGTACATAGGTCAACTCCTTAACCCCTCTACCACCAACTAAGAGTGGTGGACACCTCTAATAAGAAAAGGTGGCAAATTTCACCCATCATATTGTGACAGTGCCACCAATCACAACAATAACTTTAAAGTTGCATAATTGTCAATTAAAATGAAGTCACACATCACCAAACATCATGACGAACGACATTTATACAAATAAATGCTTTAAATAGATTTTATCAAACAATATTTTAATTTACATTACAATTGTTGATAATTTACCCTGTAACTTTAACGACAATTCTAAGTTGGGCTTAGGTCTGTTTAACGTGCGGTAAGAAAAGGAATGATGTGCCGATCTACTATTGGCTTCCAATGTCGGCAGTTTTTAAGCTCTGACAACAAACTTAACACATTACATTTCTGAGAAACCAAAACTTCGCTATTAAATTGTGCTTCGATGCTTACTTGGATGAATGCAGGTTCAAAGACGAAAGATTCAGACTACTTATAACGACTCACAACTTATGAAAAAAGAAAGCAATATACATAGCTCAATGCATGCATACATGGAACGGAATGTCCACACCCCTTTTGAAATTGGTACTGAATTAAGTTTATTATAGCGCAATGCATGCGTACATGGAATGGAATGTCAAGACCCCTTTTGAAATTGGTACTGAATTAAGTTTATTGCTAAATAGAATATAGATTTGAAGCTGTTCATAACTTCCCAAATTCTACAAGTTAGAACAAATTTCTTACATGTTTTGGGTACGTTTCACATTGAGGTGTGTAATTTTTAAGCTACTTGCTATCCTGTAAAAGAATTAAATGTTAAAATATTAATGAACAAATAAATAAATCCCACACAAACATAGTGTTATCCAACACTATTTTAGTTTTGCTTGCAAAATAAAATAGAAGCAATACAATCCCAGTCGAAACCTTAATACCCACTATCAGGCTATCGAAATGAAATCTCCACCAAAAAACAAAAACCACAAAACAATGACAATTTGCCATGCATCAAAACATCTCAAAGTATCTAGAGTCAAAATCAAGTTATCAGATCACTTAACTAATCCTTCATTTATTTATGCTAAGCATGGGGAGGGTTGCAGAACCAAAATTATGGAGAGCTGCACAATAAAATCCACTTGTTCGCTTGGAGTAATGGCTGACAGACATATTTTAAAAAAGGGTGACATATAAATAAAACAACAACTGATGGAATTATTTAATGATATAAGAATAAATGTCATAAATTAAAGAACTACGACTTTTCATTGTGGACATAACTAAAAGGAAGCATACATACAGTTTTAGGATGCAAAGGAACAAACCAATTCTAGGTTGAAAGCCTTATGAAAGCACCGTCAGGCTTTAGAAGCCTAATGCACTTGACTTATTAATCATGGAGTATCGATCAAGCAATATCAATGCATTCATTTTTCAACAACACTAATCACCCTATGACATTTTTCCTGAGCTTCCAGAAACTAGAAAAATAATGTCCTCTCAGCATTTCTAAGCTTAGCCAGTAAGCCATCCGCAGCAAAAGGAGACAAATTGGTCCTCTCTCACCAAGGCACTCTGGCAATGAAATGCTATTTCCTTGGCATAAAGCCAACTGATGTTCCATGAGCAACATTTACATAGAGCAATATATCCTTTAAGTAAACATACTTGAATGTTTCAACCAAAACCCAAAAAAAAAGTTATGCACAAGTACACCTATACTTACTTACCCTACTCGAGTGGCCGAAAGTTAGATTGAGCCCTGGATGTGTTTGGGACAATTAGGCCAAGATAATAAGTTAAGTGTTTTTCACCGAACAAAGAAAAAAGAAGGGGAGAAAAGATAACAGTGGATATGACACTGCAGTGGTGACATTTTTTGCATATACAATGGCACCCTTTTAGTTCTTACCCTAAGATACAAAAAAAGCAAAGTACTCTTAGCATCAACAAATATGCATATCCCTCCGTCAAGAAAAATTGAACGCAAATTATTTTATAAGATTAAAAAAAATTACAATAAGCTCAACAATATTTGTATTCCCAATTGGATTTATTCTATCCAACTCTAGTATTGGCAAAACCTTGTAAGCACCTCATGGTTGTTAGGCTTTCAAAGCAAGGTAAAAAAAGAAAGAACAAGACCCTAAACTAGCAAAATCAACCGAGGACCATTTATCCCAAAACATCATAAATAGAAAATAGCAAATCCTTGTAAAAGAAATGGACAATTCTTCCTGTACAACAACAAATTTAATTGTCACTTAACCTCCCCTCACTCTTGGTTTTCTTTTTTTTGTTTTTTTATTTTATTTATAATTTTAAGATTGTTTGCCATTTCATTTATAATATGAGTCGTAAATAAAGGCAACAACCAAATGAGAGCAAAGCCAGTGAAAATGAGAGAGAGAAGCTATTATATTTACCCTCTATTTACCCCTTAAATAGAATAAGTGGTGCATAATTCTTCTAGCAACATAATAGAATAAGTGGTGCATAATTCTTATAGCCACATTATAATTCCCAAAGCACAACTCTTGCAAAGGTCACTACATAGCCCAAGTCTGCTCAAGAATGTGCCTTGAACACAAAAATAAATATGAAATTTATCAACACAAATAAGATGAAGTTATGAACAACCGAATTACAGTAACCAATATTAGCATCAACTAGCAGAGAAACAGACTATACAGTTATGAACAGACCAATTAATTGCCAAAACCCTAATCCATGTATATCTATACCTCATCAATTCATTACCACACATAATCCATTTGAACTTAAATTGCATCATGTTAATTTTTTTTAAAAAAAGTTCTAGCTAAGCTTAAAGAGTACATATGCTAAACCAACAGCAAAACACGCCCTGTTTCTTTTTACCTACATACTAACACTGCATTTCCGGGCTCCGCCGACCAAGCTTCCTGATCCATTACCTGACGAAACACTGACAGGCGCGTCATCACACCAAACCCTAACCACCCTCCTCCTTGTCCTCCACCCACCATACTTGAACGCAGCAATAGCGTCTAAATTCACATCAAAACCGATCGTGCCACGCGCCCTCTCGGCATTCATATCATCGGCCCTTTTACGGTCCACATACGAGTCGACCACGTAGAACTTGGCGGTCAGCTCCGTCCTCTCGCGGGTGTCCTGTCTGAAAGGAGAGATTTGGGTCCGGGTTAAAAGCTCTGAATTATAATAAACATACGAAACGACGTCGCCGTATGAGACACTCATTTTTTTATTGCGATTGTAAGCCTCAAGTCGGGCTTCCCACTTGCCGGTTACTTGAGATTGGTTAACGGAAAAGTTGGACACGGAGAGAGAAGTGAGCTGGAACTCCGGGACGCGAGGTCTGACAACAAGCCAGAAGATGAGAACGACAGAGCCGAAAATGACAGAGACAGCAACGATGGCGACGACGACTGAACGGATAAAGGTAGCGCGTCGGTTGGGGTAAGGTTGTGGAGGGTTGTAATAGGGAGGGTAGTTATATGTGTGGAAGTTTGGTGGCGGAGCAGAGTAAGGGTAGGCGGTGTTGGGCGGCGGATGGCCGTTAGGATTGGGCGCAGGGTAGCCAGTGACGGGCTGTGGTCTAGAAGGGTTTTCCATGAAACTGGGTTTTGGTAGTGAATTAGTGACTCAACGGATGGGAAAGAGAAAACAACGAGAAATTGGTGGCAGCGTAGAGTCGGTCGTCGTACTTGAAGATGTTAAGTAGAAGGAACAAGCTGGGCGTGGAATTGGGTGATTCTCGATCCAAGTATTTTCTGTTCCTTTATTTTGGATTTCTATTGATCGGAATTAAGACAAGAGAAGATCTTGAACGCCAGCAAGGTATCAAGTTCCATTTTCACACTTAAAATCAAAGATTTAAACGCGGTACATTTATAAATATTATAAAATTTAAAAACATTTTACACATATATATATATTCTTTAATTTACTTTTTTTTTATAAATAAAATTTTAATTTATTTATTTTTATTTAATTTTAAAAATTTATTATACATATTTTTTTAAAAAAATAATATTTATTAAACTTTTTAATAAATTAATTTAAAATTATTTATTATTTCATATAAAATTTATAATTTATATTAAAAATAATAATTATATTATATAAACATTCAAATAGTATTAATTATTCTAATTTTTTTATTTAAAATTTTATATTTTAAAATTCAATTTAAATTATTTTTAAGTTAATTAAAATTTATATTATTAAAATTTAAGAATATAAAATTAATACTCAAACATAGTATAATTTTAATAAATTTTAAAAAATAAATTAAGATTTTATTTATAAAAAAATAAATAAATTAAGAATATATTTATTTTAAAAAAATGTGAATAATATATTTTTATACTAATTTTATCTCAAAATAAAATTTATATAAATTTTTTAAAAAAATCTAATAATATATATATATATATATATATTTATTAATTTTTTTTAATATTTTTATTATTTAATTAAAAAAGTAATAAGTACTTTTTAGAGGGTAAATAAATTCTCAGTCCATTTATAACACTCAACATGTAACTTATAAGTTGGAAAAAAAAACTAAGAAACACAACCTAAGATTATTAATAAATAATAATAATAGATAAAAGAAATTGTAGAAGAAAAGAAGATTAAAAAATAAAATGAAAGTAATCATAAAACCGAAAAGTTTAATTTTGTTCCTCTGTTCTAATCATAAGAGTCTGACCCGTTTAGTTTGAACCCCGGAGATGACACAAATCCGATGAGCTGCATAGCGGGCTTGGGCTGGCACGGCACACAACCCCTTCCGTGGTAGCAGGTGGAGCGGCATGGAAGCTCTGCGTGTGTATAATATATTTGTATCTAAATTTTTATTTATTGGATTAAAGGATGAAACTGTGGTTTTGTTTTACGTGAAAAAGTGTTACGTTATTATTGTATGAATTAAAGACATAATGAATTTTTTCATTATTTTGATTATTATTGTCATCACGGTGTATATATTCATCAGCATTTTACGAAACTGCATGCTTCTGAAAACTCATCCTCCTTGAAGAAGTTATTCATTTTCATAATTATGGCTGTGAATACGATATCTCTTAACTTCTATTAGACCTTCTTTTTTTCTAAATGAAAGAAACAATAGCCCTTCACAATGTCAAAATCCCCTACAATTATGCATTCACCTGTCTTAATAGGCTGCTGAGTGGCATCATCTTAAATGCTAGACGAGTAAACATAATCAGAAGAAAATATTTTAATTATTGGAATACATATCTATCATCTGCTCTCTGGCTCTGGCCCTGGCCCTGGCCCCTCAAGTCTGGTGCTTTGTCTATTATGTCTTGAAAATGACCTTTTATCTTTGTGGACATGCCTTGTAGCACCGTAATTCAACCATGCACATCGATTTTCAAATTTTGGAACGAGTGTTATTGGGGGACTATTTGTTCTACTCTTTCCCTCTCTTTTAAGTTTCACCCATTCTACTGTCAATATGAAGGTAAAATGCTTATCGGCCATGTATTAAAGAGGCCACCGCATAATCACAAGATCTTGGTAAACTATTAAGAAGAGTTAATACTTGTATCTTTTTTGAAATAACATAACCTGCATTGGATGAATTCTTGCAAAAATTTCTAAGTAGATAGTAATAAATATTTCAACTTAGTTTTACATGGAGTGCTATGTTTACAGAGTTATTTACTATGGGTTTCAAAATTTGTAACAAAAAAAAATACCTAAATAAGAAATAGAAGAATTTTAAAATATTTTTATTTCATTTTAACATAATTTGTCATATTTCTAAAATTGATAAAGATTATTTTTTTTATATTTTTTAATTATACAGATTATTTATTTTTGTTGTTTTTTAAAAACGCAGAATTTTTAGGGGTAATAGATGAAATTTATGTAAAAAATGCATGTACCAAAAAGATAACATGATATGAACAAGAAAGGGCAACGTTGCAAATGTTCTTTCTATGAACTTGAACCAATTAGTGAAGGACTACAAAGAATGAACTCGTACATAAACCAAGCCCTGCACAGGTTCCCAACCCAGTAAGACGAAGACAAACAGCGAGCCGAAATTAGTTAAATTAAACGAAATGAACAGTGTCATAATACCTTCCACCCTTAAGCTTCCCTGTCCGTTTTGCAGCTGAGAATTCAACGACCAAATTCATGCATGAAACCTTCATTCGACGTCCCTTCGTTGCCCAAATTCCAGACCTGAATCTTGTCCTAATCTTCATTCTTACATGAAATTTCACAACCCTTTTTTCACTCCATTCATTACTTATATTTTTGAATGCACTGGTGCGCAACGGGTACACAGTATCCCCTAAAAACTGAAAACTGCAGTCTTGTTGACTCATTTTTTCCAAGTACACAGCTTCCATCCAAGCTTTTCTGACAATGGTTGCTGCTTTGTAGAAGAAAAGGATCTCAAAATGGTCGATGACCAAACTGACTTTCTTGTTGGGATTCTTCACGGAGAGTTGGAGATCATAATCAGCTTTTACTCGTGAATCAGAGAGAAAATTTTGACATGGAAAAGTAGTTGACTGCGAAAACAAGAGGGAGTGGGTTGATAATCAACCACGAAATCCAAATTACGATGCTTATCGCTAGAAACAATCAAACAGCGAACCAAGTGGGAACTCTCGTCAGGATTAGGCTCTGAAGTATGAGATTGTATCGATGTTATGCTGATGTTAATGTGGGAATTGGCAGTTAAACTTGAATCTTGATGATGGGACATCATGAAGCGCTGTTTCTTCTTGTTAATTTGGCCACCCTGCCGGAATAATGAAAAAGAGTATTACTTTGTTGGCCAACGGAGAGAAATGTGCTGCTGTGAAACGGTGATGGATAGACCGAGAAATCACCTTGAAGTAGATTAATAAGAAACGCGTCGAAGTTTTGTTTTGCAGAGGAACGTTCGTGCCTGTGAATGTTTGTGATGTCACAGTTACGGGAATCTAATATTTGTCTCGCACTCTAGAGTTGACAACGTGGCGGAATATCATTCTTTGGAATAGACAGCTAACTAAACCGAAAAGGGCTTTCCCCGTAAACAGCCGCGTCGGAAGCTTCGATTATACTCCGTCTCATACTTCAGAGTGGTTCCCACACGTTTGCATCAACTCTATTTTCTTTCCTCTCATTTTCGAATCTGAACAATTTTCATTCAGAACATGTACATAACGCCGGCTAGAGGCAGTTTCTTGCTACCAATTTGATGTTCTTATAAATGGTATTCAATTGTCACATGTCTCGTACTAAAATGAAAAAAACAAAGAATAACAATGCAATATCACTACCATTGAAAAGCCAAGGTGAACTGAGTCTCTCATACGTGGAAATCACCAAGAAAATACACAAAAAAGAATAAACGTGTCAAATTTCAAGTACCTTACTTTCAAATATAAATACAATTACAATATTTGTTAACGAGATGACAAACAGCCGCCACCTGATCTTCTTCTCCTCTAAGAGGCTAAAATGACCATATTGCTTTCATGTTCAAATATAATTACTAAATACAAGAGTCTTCAGCCACATCAGAGGAGCGTGATAATAAACCAGCTTATCTAAATCAAAACTATTAGAGAAACACTGCCAAAATAAGTACGTTCTAAGTTATAATTAATTGGAATCATATTACTGGATGCAATGGCTAAGACTGCCTTTGCCTTCAAGACAATGAAAAATTAAGGTTAAACTCCAGCTGTAAGCAAAGCATTAGCTCATACTTTCTTCAGAAATTATCATTAGTCATCAACAACTATAGATATGTCTTATTAACAATTGCACTGAGACTAAAATTCACCACATACTACAGCATATCCATACATTTGGCACAGACAAAATTATGTACTCTGTATTGTCACTATGTACAAAAACAGAATGCACTAAAAGAATAACAGAATGAGGAAAAATATGACAGGCTTGATTGTTCTTTTGTAAAAAATTCAAATGGAACTTGATTAAGAAAAAGCATTTAAAAAAACCAAATATTGATGCATAATCAATTAACTTGAAGCAAGACAGGCTTACCACCAGAGATGGCAGTTCATGAACTCCGTCCACATTCCTCAATCATCATTCCTTTAAGACTTTTCGCTAGCCAGATAGCTGTCTCCCTTGGAGAGACTTTATCTTTCCCAAAAGGCTTCAAAACAACTGCAAGCTCTTCCAATCTATTTTGCTGCAGCAACTCGGCGGATAGTTCTAAAAGCCCCTCAAGTGCATCTGCCCTCTGCCTAAAAGACTTGACATCTAAGGTTTCCTTGGCTGGTGTTTCATCTTCTGTCATGAGGCAATTTGATTTTGTTTGCTCACAAAAATTAGATATTGGAACTCCAGGGGGGCTTCTTACATCCATTTCCTCTATGCCTGATTGATCAGAAACATCTGATTTCAAAATCCCAGATCCATAGCAACTTGATGATTTAAGAGCTGCTGAGGTGGTAATGTTCCTCATTTCCAATTCATCCCTCACCACATTTATCAGCTTCCCAACATTTACATTTTGAACTCCCATCTCTTCAGTTTCCAAAACTGGCTGCTCACTCCCAACACGGAAACTGCTGTGTCGTATAACATGTATGACATCATCAAAAGCAGGAGGACGTTGAGAAGCACCCGGCTTTTCAATCACTGGATTTTGCAAAATAGTCTGTTTATCTGGCTGTAGATTGTTTTGAGTAGGTAAAATGGGCAAGGGAATCAAAGGGGCACTTTCTGTTATTGATGACAAAAGTTCCCTTAGAATGAATTTTTCATCCCCATCAGTTGCCAATGGAGGATTTGACTGGTTCAGTACATCAGACCTACTACTGGGCCTGCTTAAAGGTATATCACCAATGGTACTGGGTTGGCTTAAAGGTGCGTCATCCATAGTAGCGGACCGGCATAAAGTTGCATCATCCTTGGTACTTGGCCTGCTTAAAGTTACATCATCCTCAGTGATCCGATTGCTTAAGGGTTTGTAGTCCTCAATGATGAGCCCACTTAAGCGTGTGTCATCCCCAGTGCAGGCCCTGCTCGAGGGTGCATCGTTCTTAGTGCTGGGCCTGATTAAGGGTGTATCACTGTTACAAATAAGTATTTCTTCACTTGATGTATTTGAACTCATTCTCCCATTAGTACCAGTCATATTCTGAAGATCTGCGAGATACTCAGATTTTTCATTTGAGAACATAACAGTTTTTGGGTCACTCCCATGGTTTTCCCTGGACATATTTCCAGGCATCTCCGAACACAAACAAGGAGAGCAGCTGGGTCGGTGTGATTCTAAGGCTTCAGAGTGGACAACTATCTCATTGGCAGTCTGTGTCTGTTCCATCATGTCAATAAAAGGGGTTGTCTCATCATCACAAATTTCAAATGCTTGAAATGACACTGATGATGAGACCATATTACTGCTGTCAGTTGGCAATCCCTGTGAATGTCCAACCACAGCCTTCTGAGACTCTTGTGAGTACTCCCTATAAACTTGAGTAAAGCAACTGTTGTGCACTTGTTGAGTACCTTCAAGCTCCTTAGATATACCAATTGGAGCCACCTTCATGGTATTGCTCACCTTGTCTGGAATGTCAGTCCCAAGTTGCTTCATCTGAGCAGGAAAAGGAGACTGTCTAACTATGTGGTAAGGAGGGGTTTTTTGCCTTGGCTTAGTAGATAGCCCATCTTCAGCAACATATTTTGTAGGACTGGGAGGAACTCCACCATGTCTAACTTTAGTCTTTGGAGAGGAGTCAATTACAGGTAACTGCAAAGATAAATTACTAGGAATAAGTAATTCTTTAACATACCGAAGTAATATAGAAAAATAGTACAGAAAACACTAAGTCATGATTGTACCTGATGCTTTAAAGGATTTGAACCCTGAATCCGTTTTGCCGAATCAAATGCTAGCTTTGCTGGTGCAAGAGCTGGTTTGTCTGCATTAGACTTCAAACCAGCCACAGCACTTGGTTTGAGGACTTTGGGCGACGCTTCTGTGTTGCATCTTTGGTTAGTTGCACCTACAGTCTTTCTATGATTGCCTCTCATTGGGGAATCATTTTCTCTTACTTTTCCTTCTTTCAAAGCCGTCATGATACTTTCAATGGTTTTTGACTGCTTAGATTCAACATTGGATTGCAGTTCGCTGTGGGAGGGTTTCGTCACTGCTCTTTCATCCATCTTGGCAATGCAAACATCAGGACCATGTTCTTCTTCAATTGGTGGAGGCCGCTCAGCTCCATCTTCATCATGAATGGAAATCAAATCCGTGTCAGTGCATTTACTTTCGCCATTTGACACTGTTGTCGGAAGGTTTCTATCACCTGAATGTAAAATATCTTTATCAGTACTTGAACTATTACTATTCTGGCTTTCAGCCATACTTTTCCCGGACTCGCGAGCAGTTGAAATAGGCTTCTCTGGGGTGCAGGCCCCAGGAGGGCTGAAGTATGGACGAAATTGCTGAACATAATGCTGCAGATATGGATGCTTCAAAAGCTCTGATGCCTTAAAAAATGTTTAAATCCAAATTGTTAAGATAAAATCCAGCTTACAAAGAACTCTTAAAGTTGGCATGCATCAATTGGAGAACGCTTACACTTGGCCGATGCTCAGGGTTCTTTCTCAGCATGCCTTTGATAAGTATTTTCCTGCATGTGCAATATTAAAGGAATTAACTTATTTATCATCCTATGACTGTTAACCATCAATACCTTGCGGTGAAGCAAATACATCAACATGATGAGCTTTACTGCCAAATTTCAAGCAGCCTCCCCTCCCCTGACTGCAAGCAACTTTTTTTCAGGCCCCATAAGCACACATGCAAGCATGCAGTCACATACAATACAATTAACCTCTAATATATGAAGAGGTTGTCCAGTTGGCACCAACGTAAAGCATCAACAATAGTAAAACCCCATGATTGGCAATATTTATGAAGTGATAAGTTTCACAACAGTACATTGGACTTACAAGGATGGTGAATAGCAAGAAGGTAAAGGTCCAATAGAGGAACGATTTATCTTGCTTATCAATCCTGCCATATCCTGAGGTACAATGCAAAATTAGTTCAAGTGAAATAGCATAAATTATATAATTAGAGATAACACAAAGGCAGTCAATTATGAAGCGATTTGGAAATAGCACAGCATACACATTCAACTTTAAACACCTACAAAAGCTATATCGTCATAATTGTGGAGAGCAATATAGAGACTAAACAGTTAGACACACACAGAACATGTTTGGTTAGTCCAAACTTAAAATATCAAGCAGTTCAAATGGTTTCTAAACAATTCCCTCATGTAAGTATAAATATCATTCAGAAAATTTCTTCCAAAATTAATTGCAAATGCAGGTATGCCTACTTATCAAAAAACCACCTAGATGAAGAAACTATATTCCTGTAAATTCATCCCAAAACACAAGAACTGATATCAAGTAAGAGAAACAAGAGAAATCTTACAAAAGCCTTAAAAGCAGGGCGGTGAGCTGCCATCTCATATACGCAGCATCCTGGTCAACAATGAATCACTTTAGCGATAGTCAAGGAGCTCTAAGTATCACAAGACAGTAAATAGAAAGAAAGAGCTAGTTTAGGATACGGGACTGGACATGAGGCTGGCTTGTTTGACAGGATAGTCTAATTTCAAGTTTGAAACCATAAAGTTGGACTGAACTATTAATCCGATGTTCTATTGGGAACTGGATGGGCATAATTGTCATGTTCATGGGGCTAAAATTTTATCATAGAATTATAATGTCAATCATATCTTATATTATAAATTATGTAATTACGCATATAACAAATAATAATGTAGACTATTATAATTTACAATATAATTAAAATTTTTGAATGTTATAAACTAAATTAAAATTTAAACAGTCCCTTAGTTATCATTTAGATTGACTTAAATTAGATTAGTTTTCTAGAATTAGTTTTCATTTATATTGACTTTAATTAGATTAGTTTCTAGAATTTGTAACAACTCTTTTTATGCAATTCAGTTTAGTTTGATATTACACCAAACTAATGGCAGTACCATGTAATTTAATTCCATCCAACGTAGTCCCAAATAATAATCTTGTCTGATGTGCCAGATGCAGTGATAAAGATTCCATGAAAAACATACCCAGTGACCAAATATCAGATTTGAAACCATAAGGAATATCTGCAAGCAGTTCAGGACACATGTAATTGGGAGTTCCAACCACCTGAAAAAGATATGAGAAGAACTATTAATCTAGCAACTGAATGCAAATGTTAATCATGTATCATGAAACAAGATCAGCACGTTACCAGTACTAAAGGTAAATAGCTTCATATTTAAACAAATAAGCATCTAAATAGATTTCATCTTTTGATAAAATTCTTACTCTTTGCTGAAAGGAAAAAAGGGATGCCTCAAGTGGAAAACCTAGCATGAAATTCAGTTCTCTAAAGGTAATAAATTTGAAACAGAAAATGAAAATAAGATTGTCATATAAAGTGCATACTGAAGATGCCAAGTCATTAGCTTTCAAAGTCTTGGCAAGTCCAAAATCCCCTAAACAAAAGCCAAGCAGGAACAAACTTATAATAAAAATATAACAATCAAATCAATTTAACCAAAAGAAAAAGAGAAATTTGTTTGAACCTGATGATGATTAATGAAAACTTACCAAGGTGTACATCTTGATCTTTGGTAAGAAAAATGTTAGAACACTACCGAGGGAGGGCAATATATGTCAGTCCATAAAATTTAGAATGTAATGTAGATAAAAGTCAAATAATTAGGCCAGTTATTCATACACCTACTTTTAAGTCGCGATGCAAAACAAAATTGGAGTGCAGGTATTCAACTGCTAAAAGTAGCTGCGTAAACCACTTGCATAGTTTCTGCACAATGATCATAAACATAAACAAACTCATAAGTCATAACCCAGAAACTTTAAATTCATATAAAGTTCAGAAAAAATGTAAACGATAATAGAAAGAAAAAAGGAATCTAGTAGTGAAAATACCTCCTCAGGAAAATAGACTCCATTTGATTTTTTCATCAATTCAGCCCTGTTAAATGATTGGTCAACAACAATGCGAACATGTGGCGTAAGAAGTACAGATAAAAGACTGTAAAAACCTAGTTTTTGTTACTAATTGGTAACTTACATGTCTCCACCTTCACAATATCCAGTGACGATGCAAACATAGCAACCCTACAATTACACACATTCATAAATCTCTTGATCCTACCATTCTGCTCAAAATCACAAGCTAATGAAACAACAGCAAAATTTTGATGTATTTACTTACTTTCTCAACCCAAGCTTCTTTGAACTCAAGTATGTAAGGGTGTTGAATTCGCGCAATCAGAGCCATCTACATTACAATTATTATTCATCAGAACGACAAATCATTGAACAAACCCCAAAGTAGTCTATTAATGGATCATTAGTTAGGCCTACCTCTTGATGAGCCGCCCTCCTACAACGCTCCGTTTTCCTCGCTAGCCGGATCTTCTTCAACACGTACCTGAAATCCATCAAAGATCGCATTAAACCAAAGGCCAAACTTCAATACAAATACACTTGATTATAACTAACTTCTTCTTCTCGGCCTTGTGAATGACAAGAATCGCAGCTCCAAAAGCGCCGCGACCTATCTTCTCCATGATCTCGTATTGATCCATCCGAGACTCCATTGTTTAACCTCTCTCAAACAAACAAAGAAATAATCAATCGAAATGCTTTGATTTTCCGGATCGCCGTAGATAAAAGCATTAGATTTCTTCCACTCCTCGAAGAATGCGAAATGCCAGAAGATTCATTCGGTGAAACGCCACCTCCGTCATGATCTTCCATACAGTCATTTCGTGTTTTCATCGGTCAATAAAGCGACCAAGACATCTCCGCTTCTCGTCTTTTAAGTCCGACGAGATTCAGTGCTTTTCACGTGTGTTCTTTTTCCTTCATTTTATCGCACACTTTCCCTATCACCCTCTTCACAGCTCACTCTCTTCGATTGCTCCGGACAACGCAATACAATGTAAATTAAAAACAAAAACAGTCATTTGCAATTATTTTATTTTATTTTTGTATTTTCAAAAAAGCCAAAAGAAATTATGGGACAGTGGTTATATTTTAACTAAGGATTATGGTAAGTAATTAACTAAAGAATTGAGCTTCAATCTACGCCGATAAAACCAGGTGTGGTACAAGTTCATGTGTGCTCCTCGCCACTGCTTGTCTAATTATATAAGAGATTCTCTTCTTTCTTTTTCTTTGTATTTCGATTTTTGTCTTGTAATATTAATAATTGTGATAATCGATCAATACCAGGAATCTTGGCTTGTCCCACAAGTGTTAGCGCATTTATGAATATTACTTAGCTTTAAGAGTAAGTATTATTTGAGATAAGTTTCACCTTATTTACACTCCAATGCGTACTAAATGTCATATTCCCATGTTAAATACAAAATTAGTGGATTCAAAGTGAATTTTATTAAGAGAAATTTTTTATAATAATAATAATTTTATAAATACTTGTAAAAATTATATATAAATATATTATAAAATTAAATAAGTTTGATTATTTTATAATTTTGACGGAAAAAAAAATATGTAAAACAACCTAGAAATTGACTAAATACTTAAAGAAATTACAACTAAAGGGTAAAGCACGGAAACTAAAAGAATTTTTAACGTTAAATTGAACAAAAGAGTGCATGTTGGAAACAAACTCGTCCTCAAAAAAAAATATATATATATATATATATATATAT
Source organism: Xylocarpus granatum (assembly GCA_019650275.1). NCBI lineage: Eukaryota > Viridiplantae > Streptophyta > Magnoliopsida > Sapindales > Meliaceae > Xylocarpus > Xylocarpus granatum. Next base: position 96,636 of record BNST01001117.1, read on the forward strand.
TAATGTAGATTTATTTACAGTTGTTATTAATGAAAAACAGGCACCAACCATATATTTATTTTAAACAATTTTGATAGACAAAGCTGGCAGGATTTCATTGGTCCACATAGTCCCCTACTCCATACGGATTATTCTCTGGTATCCCGCAAGCACGCGCAGCTACGACACGGACATCTGATACAGTAACGAGTTTAGCGTAAGCCACGTGGCATGGGACCCCCACCGTAATCCTGTAAGATTCACTGGGGTACTTTTGCACAACACAATACGACATAAAATATGAAACTAACTCAAATGCCCACGAGGCCTTGAATGAACCCAATCAACCGCGGGTGGGGTTGGGTTTTGGTCTTGATGTTCTATGTACTAACAATATTAATTTCAAAAGATTATAATATGAGAGGTGATATTTCACCTCACTTTTATGTATCCACAATTTATTTATTAAATATTTTCATAATTATAATTATATTTTTAAATAAAATAAATAAAAATAATAATTTTAAATTATACTTATGTATATAAAGATTAATAAAAAGAAAAAATAAAATAAAATTTTTATATAAAAAAAAATCGAACTAGGTCGTATAAGAACTAGAATGAACATATCATCAGTCAATTGGGCTACATGCGTCGGTCGAATAGACACATTAAAATCTAACAACCACACCGAAGCCGTGTGGAGAATTCAGATTTGCATGCTTTGTCCCAATCTAATTTAGGACAAAACTAGAGAATAATATATTATTAGAGAATCCGCAAGGTAAGGGGGACAGAAAGGGGCAACTTGTAAGGTTTGACTTTCGTAATCTCCGTGATTTGGTATTTGGTTAACCCAGGTCAATTCTTTTGTATATATTGTTGGATGTTCTAACACGAGTACAATTTGCAGAGGCAAAGCATCGTGAAAGAGAAAATGGAGAGTCGGACACAGGAATATGAAGGAAATAGAAGAAGAGTTGTGGTGATCGGAGGAGGCATTGCTGGCTCTCTCCTTGCTAAGACTTTACAATTCGGTGCCGATGTTACCCTTGTTGATCCGTAAACATTCTTCACTCTCTCTCTTCTTGATTTCTCTGTCTTGGTAAATAAAAACTATTTATGGTGATTGATTTGTGTGTGTTCTGTTTTTGTATTTTCATTTAGTACTTCTTGCTTGCCGGAGTTGAAACCAATTATGGGAGAATAAACGATAAATAAAATGCTTGAATTTTAGTATTTGTTATCTATGGAAGAGACTCCTATTGTAATTATTGTTTAATTTTCTTGCAAGAGTTGCATTGTCTACCGGGTCGAATTCAATTTTTTCTACAGATAAGTAATGTAAGATTGTGATAAATCTCATTGACTAATTTCTTGGTAGATTAATATGTTAAAAGGAATGTTTGGATTGAGTTGTCGAGGCTTTTAATCCACAACTGCCATGAAATGGAATCACTAGCCATTAAGGCTCTGTTAACTTCTGTGCTAGGGAATCCCTAGCTATTAATGTTTTGATTTGAGATTGTCGTGCTTCTGCTGTGTTTTGAAAGCACACGGTGTAGTTGTTTATGGTGCTAATAACCAGACCCTTTGGTGGGTCTTTTGTGGATATGGAAATATAAATGAATTTGTGCATACCGAAGTTAAACAGTTGGAAACATTATGTCATATGATAGTGAGAATGATTGTACAGTATTGTATATGTGCCTTTGCAATAACGCTTATTTGTGTTAGTGAGATGGTAAACTATTTTTCATTGTTTTCTATGGTAAAATGATTCTGACTTCTGTGAATTTGCATTAAGGGAATCACAGCTAGTCTGATAAAGTTGGGGTTGTTACTGATTGATGATAGTAACTCCTTGTTAGTGGTGTTGGTAGGAGATAGAGAGAGAGGGAAAGTCTGTTATCAGTATGAGTAAACACACAGACATTTTGTTCTTGCAATGTTTATTATGGTTGTTCAATTGTCTTTGTTGTTAATTGGTAAGTTCTGATTCTTGGTCCAGGTTTTTTGCATCATCTGTGTATTCACCTGTAAGATGCTGCCTAGGCTGCAATGACGTAATGAACTGCAGCATGCATGATGCTGCTATTCTAATTTCTAAAGTAATTTTTTTCACCGTGACCGACTATAGTCCCTAGGATCAATCAACCTTTCACATCTCTCTCTGTGTATGTTTTGCAGCTCTGTGTCTTTGAAAATGCCAATAGTTGGCAGCTAAATAAGTTGGCCAAAGAAAAAAAAATTGCCTGAGATAATTCTTCATTGTTAATTGTTAGAATCTCTGCTTAAGGAAAAACAAAATTGAAACAGGAAAGATTATTTTGAGATCACATGGGCAAGCTTGAGGGCAATGGTGGAACCATTATTTGCAGAGAGATCAGTGATTTACCATAGAGATTACCTCGTCAATGGCCGTTTAGTTACATCTGCTGCAATCAATATTACTGAAAATGAGGTTTTGACTACGGAGGACCGTATTCCCTATGACTATCTTGTTATTGCCACTGGCCATAGGGATCCTGTCCCCAAAACTAGGGCAGAGAGACTTAATCAATACAAAGCAGGTAAAACTGTTATTGTGCAAGAAAAGTTAATTTTTTCATTAATATTTATAAATTTTGAATTATGTAGTGTGTGCTTACGTTATGGCCTTGTTCTGCATCTGCTCAAGTTAACTCTGTTATCTTTGACCTACAGAGAATCAAAAGATTACATCTGCTCAATCAATTTTGATTGTTGGGGGAGGTCCCACAGGTGTTGAGCTTGCTGGAGAAATAGCTGTTGATTTCCCGGATAAGAAAGTTACTCTAGTGCATAAGGGGTCAAGGTTGCTGGAATTTGTTGGACCTAAAGCTAGTCATAAGACTCTAGATTGGTTAATTTCCAAAAATGTTGATGTGAAGATGGGCCAAACTGTTGATTTGAACTCCATTTCAGATGGAGGTGACACATATCTAACCTCAGCAGGAGAAAGCATCAAAGCAGATTGCCATTTCCTGTGCACAGGAAAACCAATAGGTTCGGCATGGCTTAAGGATACCATATTGAAGAATAACTTGGATATTCATGGAATGTTGATGGTTGATGAGAATTTACGAGTCAAGGGTCAAAAGAACATATTTGCAATTGGAGATATTACTAACATTCGGGTGAGTACTGAGGGATTTTATTTTTTTAATCCTTTTTGTGCTTATCTAATTTGTAGCATGATATTATTTATTTGATTCCTAATTCTTGTTTAACTCACCCAATCATGTTTGAACAAGTCTTGTCTAGTCTGTTTTGGGAAAATTATCAAAATGAATGTGATACCTGTGGACTTGTTTGGGCAAGTTTGCTTAAAACCTGTACCATTGGGCCCTAGTTTGGTGGAAATATTTGACTTGGCTGGCATGGGTTCAAGAAATCTGGCTTTTGGGTGGGCCAATTTTTTCTAGTTTGTTTGACAGAGCGTACTGCTTTTTCTGGCCTAGAAATGGGTTAATTGCAGCCATTAAGTATATCTCTTCTTAATAATCAAAATGTAGCATAATTATTTGTGATTTTGATCATTCTTGTACATATTTACTAGCATATCTGATGCATATTATTCTTCTGGAAACTATATTGCAGGAAATTAAACAAGGGTATCTTGCACAAAAACATGCTTCCGTGGTTGCAAAGAACTTGAAGCTGTTGATGGCCGGAGAAAAAGAAAGCAAAATGGCTACTTACGGGCCTGGTTCGGCGATGGCAATTGTTTCTCTGGGGAGGAAAGACGCCGTGGCACAGTTTCCATTTATGACAACCATTGGACGTCTTCCTGGCTTGCTCAAATCCAGAGACTTGTTTGTGGGTAGAACGAGGAAGGAAATGGGCTTACAACCAGACGTTGCACATTCTTGAACAGTAAGTTGGGTAAATTTCACACCCGCACAGCGTTTTAATTATCTATGTTTTGTTTGAATTTACTGTGTATACCTGTAAGCCTATTGTTCTGGGTTTGTTTATTTGGCATGTGTAATTGCCTATGTTAGTGTATGTTCACGTTTATTTTATGTCAATGGAAGTGGTTTGAGGTTGCAGTGGATTGTTAAATAATCTCTGTTAATAAATTTAGATTAATTGTATGTTATTGTGATATTTATACGAGTTATTAAGAATTATAAATGTTTTCCCATTGAAGGAATGCATCAAGTTTAATATTACTTTTCACATAATCCTTTTGTTTGTCATTAAGTTCTTGAAAATCACGATGTATCAACTGCTAATTATGAATTAAAATTTGAAAATTCCTGTTAGATCTGGCATAAGAACGATTAAGAATAACAATAAACAAATAAATAAAAATGTTGTGTTCTGCTATCTTAGATCCATTTTTTCCTTTTGGGTATTAAATTATTTGTTTGAGAAAAAATAAAAAATAATCAACTATTTTAAAATATAATATGCTGCCTTGATTGCAATCCACTGTATAAATCATAATGAGTTTTTAGATATTATTTTTGAAACATCCTTTAAAGTTTTAATTTAATTTCCTCCAAAATTACAATATTAAATATTGAAATTATGGATAAAAAAGTAATTATGTAAATAAATTTTAAAATAATAATAAAAGAAAATTTGTTTATGATATCTTTCATACGTTTTCTTCTAAGAATAAAGAAATGTGAAGTTTGTTAATATTGTATTTAACAACATAAAAATTTATAACATATGGTTAAATCGATACTTTTGTTTAAAAAAATAAATTTGAAAATTTATAAATCCTGTGCTAAAAAAAAGGATAATACCAATGTATTTCACCTTTGAATACTAATACCATTCAAACACAAATATATAATAAAAATTAAATAACATTAAGAATTATATCCAACAAACAATCCAATCCATCCTTCGATTTAAATTTAAACTTATTTATCATTTAATTGAACGAGTTTCCACGTGTAGATATATCATAATTAACAATTATTCATTTACAACAACACGAGGGATATCATTTGTACATAAGAGGAGAGTGATGAGTTACTTTTAATTTTATAAATAATTTTTTTTATTTATAAACAAAATTATGTTTAAAACTATACGTAGATACAATAACAATAACATTCATTTATTTATTGTTAACTATTTTAAAATATTGCATTGATAACATTCACAAAGATGTTTTATTTTTTATTTCTTAATTTTTAAATAAATATTAATATTCTTTTTTTCTCTCTTTCTTCTCTCAGCCTCCCCTTTCATCCTTTATAAGAAAAATAATCAAATCTATTAACGCAATATACTTTAAAATAACCAAATTTTATGGTAGAATTGTAAAATTTATTGATATTTGGGTTGTTATTTGGTTTTGAATGTTTGAGAAAAATATAAATGTCTTGGGTGTAATTCAAGTTTGAGTGTAAAAGAAATCTACGAGGAAGAAACTGGGATTTATTGAGATAAAATACTAATTTTTTAAGAAGATAAATTTTATGAAAAAAATAATGATATATTGTAAAAAATTATTAAAGTGTAATAATTATGTTTTGACTATTTTGTTGTACAAAGAGAAATTACAAATATTTAATAAAAATTTGTATATAAAATGATATCGTATATTTTAAATTATTATTAATTATTTTTATAATTGATTAATTTAAAATTAAGTGTATTGTTATGTATATAAATTTTTATATAAATTAATGTAAAAAATTGACAATGTTATAGTATTATTAATTTTTTTTAATAATTTTATTAGAGTTAAAAAGAATTATATTAAACATATTAGTGCTTTGTATGAATGCAATTTGTGTGTATAACAGTCGTTAAATTAAACGCGTAACAGTCGCTACACATAAATCAGCGGGCAGTTTAGTATTGCAAAGATAAAGAAACAAGAGAGTTACAACAGAATATATAATACATGAACGATTGAAAAGATATATTATTGATCGGAACTCAGTAACATAACATACCGGATTGCAACAAACAACGAACATTTCAGTTTCTGCGTCTTAACTCAAGATGCTAATTACTGGATTGGTTGGTCTATGAAGCTACATGCCATTGCCTCTGAAATTTTCACATATAAATCTTTCAAGTCACAGGAGGCTTTTTACATGAAACTACTCACAAGTTACAGTATTATTCTGATTCAAACTCGATCAAGTTCACCAAGACCTTCCAATGGGAATGCTAATTACAATAATAGGTTCCAAAGTTGCTAGCTTTATGACCCTAATGGGTCAATCATTTCTGCTTTTTGAAAAATTACTTTGTGGAAGTGGTTTGAGTTATAAATACTCCCTACTTCTTCTCTCTCTCTCTCGTTTGTAATTCAACTGGAGTCAATGGTTTTTGTTTTCAAAACTTACTTTATGGAAGTCGTCAGGTTACAAATACAAATCGTTCTCCCTGTCAGCCACAAATTTGTCATCATCCCAGCATCATCGCGGTTACTATCGGATCTCACTTATCCATGCGTCATGCGAATAGATTAATTTGGAATAGCAGATCAAGGTTAGTTATTGCAGTACTTTGATTCTCTTCCATTCCAATCCACAAATGTGCTACGACCTACACACAGTCCTACTTGATTGTGACTCTGACAATCACTATCACCGTCAACTGTCCTCCAAAACCCTCACATCCACTGTCATTTCACCAGCTGTTTCCATACTTTTCTTCTTAGTTTCAATTTACTTTTCACTTCTTTTTCATTTCCTTTTGACTTTGTGCTAGCTTCCTCTTCTAACTCTTTGTTGCCGTATGATTAAATTTTAAAACTTTTGTATACCGTAAACTGAGGAACTAGTATAAAACCAGACGTTCATTCATATGCATGTATTTGCTTTCATACAACATTGCCTTGCAGAAAGACAGCAATATTTTAAGGCAAAACGAGAATACAGCACAACTTCCTTTACATCTAGACCCCCAAAAAAGAACATCTATCTAGTAGACGCAGAAACTGTCCTCCATTGTTGGCAAAACCAGATTAATACAAAAACAAAGTTTCAACTTTCTAGCCACAGTAAGAGCTAGCTTTTGGCTGCAACATTCATGGAGTTCGTGGCTTTTTTGGATTGGCATTGTGGTGCAAAGGGTCAGGGCCAGAGGGAGCCATCCTTAACTCCGTACCCACCATGTTTTGTTTCAGACCACCCTTAGCCACGTCTTTCACACTCAAACGCTGCATATATGTGCATTAACAACTATTATTAATCTAAAATAGAGGAAATATAATAAACCTTACATCAAAAAGAAAAAGAAAAACTCATTTTCCACTACTTTAAAGCAAACCTTTCTGTTTAGCTTTTCCATCCCTCCAAAATAGCACCCAGCAACACAATCTGCGAAAAAGCCAACTACGTAAACTGTTAAAAACCATTTAGCTTATTGCAGCTGGGATTAAATTAAAGAAAGAAGGAAAGGCAGACCAGGATTTTCTGGCGTGACCAGTAAGCACAAGAGCAGCACTGAAGCCAGTAGAGTGCAGAAGAGAAACCCTAAACCAACGGACGAAAACTTTGATTTGGAAGCCATTACTTTGTGCTAGTGAAATCTCAGAAGAAACCACAAGAAATGGTTAGCATTAGAAAGGAGAAAGGTGTGATTAAACTGCTAAAAAAGGGGCTCAATTTATAGAAGACGAGAAATATGGCAAATGATGGCTTATGCAGCCATTTTTAAGAGGAATGATTAAAACACCGTAAAAATACAATCAATATCCTCAGACGGCGCCGTCTTGGGTAACCGTCATTACCACGTCATTGCAACACGTGCCAGGTGATCTCAAGCACGTGCCAACGTGATCGTATCTTAAGAACATGACGTCGCGTTGATGCTACTGTCAATTACCAGCCGTACGATATCATATGTAGGAACCGTTATGCTTCGATTCCTTTTTGGTTTGCCTTTTTTGTTTGTTCTTACGTCAACCGACTTAATACGTATCGTCGTCCATGTATTTTCAAATCTATATTTATTTATTTAAAATTGGTATATAAAAAAAATCCTCTCTTTTTTTAAAAAAATAAAATTATATAATTTATTTAAAATTTAATCAAAAATTAAATTATTGCATGTAAGGTAAAGAGGAAGAAGATAATGAAAGTCAATCATTCCCAAATTATTTTATTTTTAGAAGTTAATCCCGTCCCCTTATAAACATAATATTATCAATAATATTTTAGAGTCTAATTATTTTCAAATTATAAATTTTATTTTATTTTTTTATGATTTTTACTTCACTTGTATTAGAATTCAGGGGGAGATTAATTCATATTCGTGTGAAATTTTATTAGTTAATTTAATTTGTATAATTATTTATGAAATTATTATTATTAATTATAATTTTTGGGTAGAGCTATTAACTTCTGACCAAGGTATGCATGCATGTTCAATATATCTATTTAAAACTACGTGTAGTAGGGTACGAATAATGTTGAAGTAGTAGGCAGAGGGAGAGATTACTTTTACACTTTTTGAGGTTGATGCTGGGTGATTTGAGCAGTCCGGTGAAGTTTGAAACAAGGGCCAGGCCAGAGGATGACGATGATCCAATTTAACAATTTATGATTCTGATTTGCTGCTCTCAAACACTGTACTATTGTGGAAACCAAGACTACTCACTCACTGACACTGGTTGATTTCTCTTTCTCTTTTTGACATTTTGCTTTTCTGGCACAGATGATATAATCAAACACTACTTCTTGCAATTAGGGTTCATTTGCGATTTTTATCTTAAATAGACGTCGCTGACGACTGAAACTCTCATACCAATCCTGTTTAATTAAATCAATAATTATTTATATTATATTGATATTGTGTTTGGTTGGGTGAAATTTTTACTTTGGAGAAAAGTTTACATCATAAGTAATAAACAATGATAAAAATAAAAAATAATAATAATTTACTCTTATTTATAATTTTTTTAAAATAATAATTTATTTTTATTTTTTAATGTGTAAATTAAATTTTATTACGGTTAAGATAACGTTAGTTCATAAAATTAATTTTTTTTAAAAAAATAATTAATAAAAAATAAATTAATTATTTTAAAAAAATTATTAAAATACCAATTCTAGTTAATTATCGAGCAGATGATATAAGAAAGGGGAATGTGAAACTTGCTCGGGAATCTCTCCACTTCTTCATTCAAGTAACTCATTTTCAACCCCTTGTACACTCATACCGGCTGTCTTTAGAGATGAGGAGGTTCCTTTGCACATGTTTACATGATTTTGTTGTCTATAGGGTGTTCCTGCCACGTAAAATACTTGGGCATGTAAATTTTCTTGCCTCGATAAAATTTGTTTAATACGTTAAATGGCTAGAATTCACTCTGAATGTATATTCAACCAGTTTAGAATTGTCAATTAAACCATAACTTCTTTCTGCTAGCTATGGATTTGATGCATCCTCCAATCTTCTTGCTCGGCTGTAAAGATCGACCATGCACCCATAATGCTCAATCCAACGAGACATTCTATATACTTTCTTCAGAACATCGAAGTATTGGAGTCCTCCTTCAATTAAACCAGCATGGGTACGGGTAGCTAGTGCTCCTGTGAAACTGACTCCATCGAGCTTGAACCCTTCTTTCTGCGTCAAATCCAAATACTCGAGAGATTCCTCTGCAAATCCCACGATGATTGAGTTCCAAGTGACCGACCAATGTTCGCTTCTGCATCTTCTGAAAAGCTGGACGCGCAAACTCAATACAGCCACATCTAGAATGCACATCGATCAACTAACTGTTCACCCTGTTGTTGTCTGTGAAGTCTTGCTTTAAAACGAAAATGTATCCCCAAGCCTAAACCAAAAGTCCTAACATTGGCACATGCAGCAAGAACTGCAGTTATGGTTACATAATCCGGCTTTACCCCAGAATTCTGTATTTCTTGAAAGCACTCCAATGCTTCATCATAATACCCTCTCTTAGCAAATCCATTAATCAGCACAGTCCAAGAAATGGCATCTCTAACAGGCATTTCATGAAACAACTTTACCGCATATTCTAAATTTCCATTCTTCATCAATCATTGTATTCCAAGAAAATGAATTCTTAATTGTCATCCCATCAAAAAGTATGTTGGCCAAATCCATATGACCGAATTTTTGCATACATTTCCAAAAGTGCGGTGTCCCACTACACATTGTTTCTGTCGAGCCCAAGTTTACAAACTAGTCCATGCATCAGAGAAACAAAAAACGAACATTCAAAGTGATGCGATTTGGTTCGACCCCAGATAGTCTCATGCGAGTGAACTCTGAAGCCATTTCAGCTAATTGCCCATCGCGGCAGTGGCGAGATACAGAAGAGGTCCGTTGGACGGTGGGGGCCTATGGCGTACTTTGCTGTTGTTAGTTTGGACGGAGATTCGGAGTTTTGTTGTGAGGTTTTGATTACCGAAATTATCTGGGATTTTGTGTGGAAGAAAGGGGGCGGTGCGAGAGAGCTGCTGTTAAGGCGGGACAGTTCATTTCTTCAAAATACCGTTTGAATGATAAACGAAGTTGCTCTTCTTACAGCA
>BNST01001123.1:0-10000 GCA_019650275.1 Xylocarpus granatum
ATACCGCACTGCCAAAAAGCCCAATGTCCTGCGCCCATGGGGATGTTCTAGTCACTCCCAGAAGTTCATCCAGTGCACTTGCCAATGCGCCTGAACCTCTGCCGCACCCATAGGGATATTCTAGTCAATCCTGGAAGTTTGTCCCACACACTGCCGCACTGTTGAGAACTAAGTATGAAGGAAAGGCAATGGGCAGAAAATAGGGCGACAAAGGAGAGCATGGGCCAGAAAATGTGCATAACAAGAGTGGCAACAGAAAGTATGCAGCCCTAGCAGTGAAGGCCCAACCAGTATTTGACTTAATCCTAATTAATGTAGGACACTCATGATGAGTTCCAGTAGCAATAGGATAGTCACGACAAGAAGAATTCTAAGGGCAGAAGGATATGCATTCAAAGTCCTAGTCCTAGAAGGATAAGCCAAGAGGAAGTCCAGCTGCTGTAGAAAACAAGATAAAGTAGGAATTCTAGTCTAGGTAGGAATTCAAGAAAGACCAAGAATCCTAGTAGGATTAAGACACAAAGGATATGGTCTATCTTGATAATATTTTATTTGACTTAGAAAAGTTTGTTGACTTACAGAACTTCCCTCATGGCGTTTCCTTCCATTCCAAGACTCCTCCTTGACGTGAACATCTTGCTGAAGTCAAACCTGCCATGAGGTCCTGCTGCTGCTGGAGTTCTTCATGCCGTCTCTGTCCTTCCCCTGCTGGAACTCTTCTTCACATGGACGTGTTGCTGCTGCTGGAGTTCTTCTTGATGTGATTGTCCTTCTTCTGCTGGAACTCCTGTTGGTGTGAATGTCTTTCACTAATTAGGATTAAGTCAAATACTGGCCGGGCTTCACTGCTGGGCTGCACACTTGATGTTTCCATGCTTGTTGTGCACATTTTCTGGCCCATTCTCTCCTTTGCTGCCTCATTTTCTGCCCGTTACATTTCCTGCATACTTTGGTTCTCAACACTCTGCTGCGCCTGCAGTGATGTTCCGGTTACTCCAAGAAGTTCGGCCTGTGCAGTGCCCAATGCGCCCGATGCCACTGCCACACCGGCTAGGTTGTTCCGGTTGCTCCCAGAAGTTCGTCCTGCACACTGCCAAAATAGCCCGACACCGCCGTCGTGCCTGCAGTGATGCTATGGTCACTCATGGCAGTTCGTCCTGTGTAAAGCCCAACGCGCCTGAAGCCTCTGCCGTCGACCAGAACCTGCAGGGATGTTCTGGTCACTCCCGGAAGTTCGTCCGTGCACTAGCCAACGCGCCTGAACCTCTGCTGGGCCCGTAGGGATATTCCGGTTGATCCCTGGAAATTTGTCCCGTGCACTGCCGAACACGCACAACGCCGCTGCTGCACCTGGTGGGATGTTCCGGTTGCTCCCGGAACTTCGTTTCGCGAGCTCCCGAACACGCCTAATGCCTTTGTTGTGCCCACGGGGATGTTCTGGTCGCTCACGGCAGTTCATCCCACGAACTGCCAAACACGCCCAAAGCCTCTGCCGAGCCCGCGGGCATTTTCAGGTTGCTCCCGGAAGATTGTCCTGCACACTGCTGAATGTGCCCTACGCCTCTGCCATGCCTGCGGGGATGTTTTGGTCACTTCCAAAAGTCAACCCGTGCACTGCCGAATGCGCCCGCTGCATCTGCCACACCCATGGGAAATTTCGTCCCACACACAGCCCAATGCACCGGAAGCCTCTGCCGTGCCTGGGCGGATGTTCCAGTAGCTCCTAGAAGTTCATCCCGTGCACTACAGATTGCGCTCAACACCTCTGCCGCGCCGGTGGAGATGTTCCGGTTGCTCCCACAAGTTCATCCCGCGCATCGTCCAATGCGCCAAAAGCCCCTGCCACACCCTGCGGGATGCTCTGGTAGCTCCAAGAAGTTCATCCCGTGCACTTCTTAATACGACGGCGACATCTGCTGCACCCATGGGGATGTTCCGGACACTCTCCAAAGTTTGTCCTGCACACTGCCAAACCTGCCCGACACGTCTGCTGCACCCACGGGGATGTTCTGGTCACTCCCAGAAGTTCGTTCCGCGCGCTGCCCAACGCGCCTGACTTTGCTGCCGCACTCACATGGGATGTTCTGGTGCTCCTGTAAGTTCGTCCCACACACTGCAGTACGCGCCCACTTTATCTACTGCACCCACGGGGATGTTCCGGTCACTCCCGAAAGTTTGTCCCGAGCACTGCCGAACGTGGCCGACGCCCCTGCCGCGCCTGAGGGGATGCTCCAGTCACTCCTAGAAGTTCATCCCGCGCACTGCCGAACGTGCCCAACACCTCTACTGTGCCCGCGGGGATGTTCGGGTCACTCTTGGAAGTTTGCCCCATGCACTGCCCCACGTACCGGAAGCCTCTGCCCCACACGCTGGGATGTTCCAGTCTGTCCAACCCGGCTGAAGCCTCTGCCGCACCTGCAGGGATGTTCCGGTCGCTCCCAGAAGTTCATCCTGCACACTGCCAAATGCACCGGATGCTTCTGCTGTGCCCAAGGGAATGTTCTGGCCAATCAAGGAAGTTCATCCTGTGCACTGCCCAATGTACTCGACAACGCTGCTGCACCTGCAGTGATGTTCCAGTCGCCCTTGGAAGTTTGTCCCGCACACTGCTGAATGCACCTGATGCCTCTGCCATGTCCACAGGGATGTTCCAGTCGCTCCTGGACATTCATCTCAGCACACTGCCCAAAGCCTCTGCTGCACTGGCAGGGTCATTCCGGTCGCTCCCAAAAGTTCGTCCCATGCACTGCCAATTATGAACTTCCGAGATTGACCAGAACATCCCCGTGGGCATGGCAGAAGCGTCGGGTGCAGTGAGGCAATGCTGCGACATGAACTTCTGAGAGCTACTGGAACATCCCCGTGGGTGCAGCAGAAGCATCGGGTGCGTGAGGCAGTGTGCGGCATGAACTTCCGAGAGCTACTGGAACATCCCCCCAGGCACGGCAGAGGCTTCTGGCGCGTTGGGCAGTGCGTGGGACAAACTTCCGGGAGCAACCGGAACATCCCCGCCGGCGCAGCAGCGGCATCGAGCGTGTTAGACAGTGTGCGGGACGAACTTCGGAGAGCGACAGGAACATCACCACGGGCATGGCAGAGGCATCGAGTGTGTTAGGCAGTGTGCGGGATGAACTTCGGAGAGCGACAGGAACAACCCCGTGGGTGCGGCAGCCACGTCGGGCGCATTTGGCTGTGCACAGGACGTACTTCTGGGAGTGACCTGAGCATCCCTATGGGCATGGCAGAGACGTCGGGTGCATTCAGCAGCGTGCAGGACAAACTTTCGGGAGCTACCAGAACATCCCCCCGGGCATGGTAGGCGCTTCCGCGCATTGGGCGGAGCACGGGATGAACTTCTGGGAGTGATTGGAACATCCCCTGCATGTGCAGCAAAGGCCTCAAGCACGATCTACAGTGCATGGGATGATTTTCTGGGAGGTATTGGAACATCCCCGCTGGCACGGCAGAGGCTTCCGGCGCATTAGGCAGTGCACGGTACGAACTTCCGGGATCAACCGGAACATCCCCACGGGCACGGCAGCGGGATTTGGCGCATCCGGCAGTGCACGGGTTGAAGTTCCAAGAGTGACCGGAAAATCACTGCAGGCTCAGCAGTGCGTCGATGTTCAGCAGTGCTCGGGACGAACTTCCAGAAGCGACCAGAACATCCCTGCAGGGTGTGGCAGCGGAGTTGGACATAATTGGCAGTGCATGGGATGAACTTTTGGGAGAGACCGGAATGACCCTGCCAGTGCAGCAGAGGCTTTGGGCAGTGTGCTGAGATGAATGTCCAGGAGCGACTGGAACATCCCTGTGGACATGGCAGAGGCATCGAGTGCATTCAGCAGTGTGCGGGACAAACTTCCAAGGGCGACTGGAACATCACTGCAGGTGCAGCAGCGTTGTCGAGTACATTGGGCAGTGCACAGGATGAACTTCCTTGATTGGCCAGAACATTCCCTCGGGCACAGCAGAAGCATCCGGTGCATTCGGCAGTGTGCAGGATGAACTTCTGGGAGCGACCGGAACATCCCTGCAGGTGCGGCAGAGGCTTCAGCCGGGTTGGACAGACTGGAACATCCCAGCGTGTGGGGCAGAGGCTTCCGGTACGTGGGGCAGTGCATGGGGCAAACTTCCAGGAGTGACCCGAACATCCCCGCGGGCACAGTAGAGGTGTTGGGCACGTTCGGCAGTGCGCGGGATGAACTTCTAGGAGTGACTGGAGCATCCCCTCAGGCGCGGCAGGGGCATCGGCCACGTTCGGCAGTGCTCGGGACAAACTTTCGGGAGTGACCGGAACATCCCCGTGGGTGCAGTAGATGTTGGGGTCCCGATTTTTTCCCCAACTTTTCTACACCTTAGGGGTCAGCACGCCTACTAGAATCCTTCCTAACTTGCTGTCCCGTTTGATTCTTGAGTTCTTTTCTTATTTTATATCCCCTAAGCTGTCCTTCGGGTTAACTAATATATATAAAGATATGTTGGATAGGCAAGACAACTCTTAAACCTATCACAACTTGCCTTGGTTGAAGAAGACAACTCTTAACTTCAACCTTAGCTCTTAAGCAAGGAAGACAACTCTTAACCTTGACTTAAGCCCAAGTTATCTCAAGACAACTCTTAAAAGATAACCGAAATATAAACAAGAATAGAAGCAAGAATGCTTACCTTTGATTCTTGATTAATGAATGAGAAAATAACAAAATTCGTAGCTTATGAGCTCCTCACAAATAATGGGCTGTATTTATAGTCCTAAGACAGCCTTATCCTAATTTAACTAGTACTTAGGTTCCTTATCCACTTAGGATATGTTTTCCTAAGTCAACAAGCTTTTCTAAGTCAAATAAAACATTATCAAGATAGACCATATCCTTTGTGTCTTAATCCTACTAGGATTCTTGGTCTTTCTTGAATTTCTACCTAGACTAGAATTCCTACTTTATCTTGTTTTCTACAGCAGCTGGACTTCCTCTTGGCTTATCCTTCTAGGACTAGGACTTTGAATGCATATCCTTCTGCCCTTAGAATTCTTCTTGTCGCGACTTATCCTATTGCTACTGGAACTCATCATGAGTGTCCTACATTAATTAGCATTAAGTCAAATACTGGTTGGGCTTTACTGCTGGGCTGCATACTTTCTGTTGCTACTCTTGTTATGCACATTTTCTGGCCCATGCTCTCCTTTGTCGCCCCATTTTCTGCCCATTGCCTTTCCTTCATACTTAGGTTCTCAACAATCCCCCTTTCTTGAAGACTCACCTTGTCCTCAAGGTGAAAGTTAGAAAACTGCTGCTGGATGTTATTATAGTCTTCCCAAACTTGTAGGGGTAATCGTAAAGGTTGTAGCAATCCTTTGGTCTTGCAATCTTCTGGTTTTATCCATGGGCAAATGTCACAACTGCTGTTTTTCTTCTTACCTTTTGCCTTGAATGTTTTCGACCAAAAGTATAGCTTGATCCGCATGTGATGTCCTCCTTCTCGTGAGGTTTGGAAGTGATTTAATATCTTCCCTCTTAGTGTTGGTATGTTTGGTACATACAGCTGCTGTTTGTGCCAAATATATCCATTCTTAGGGTGAATTTACTAACCTTAACGTCAAAATTCTTAATCTTCTTGGCATGCTCTTGTCTGTGAGGATCAATCTCCATTGCCTCTTTGATTTCTGTCCATACATTCCACTTTGCTCTGCTAATGGCAGTAAGGCACGCGTCATTAGGCTCACATACTGTCCATAACGCTTGACCTCCATTGCTTCTGGACAATGTGCCTGCCACCTTGTTTTCCTTGCCAGGTTTGTAGATTATTTCATACTCGTATCCCAGCAACTTGACAAGGAACTTTTGCTGCTCTGGTGTGGTAATTTTCTGCTCCATGAGGCTTCTCAAGGGTTGTTGATCTGTAATGATCAGGAATTTCCTCCCAAGAAGGTAAGGTCGCCATACCTTGACTGCATGGATGATGGCTAACATCTCCTTTGGCGTATACTGACCATTCCTTTTTCATGGGCCCTAAGACTCTGCTCATGTATGCAATAGGTCTTCCAGCTTGACTCAGGACAGCACCTATTCCATCTTGACATGCGTCAGTGTGAAGCTCGAAAGTTTGGTTGAAGTCAGGCAGTGCTAACACTGGCGTCTCACACATAGCTTGCTTCAACAACTTGAATGCGTCTTCACTCTTCTCTGTCCATAGGAATCCGTCTTTCTTTAGCAAATCCGTTAGTGGTTTTGCTATGGCACCGTATTTGTGAACAAATCGGCGATAGTAGCCTGTCAAACCTAGAAATCCTCTAAGTTCTGTGACATTCTTTGGAGTTGGCCATGTTTGCATGGCTTCTATTTTTCGTTGGTCTACCTTTACTCCTTCTTTGGATATAATGTGACCAAGGTATTCAAGCTCCTCTTGCATGAATGTGCACTTGGATGGCTTGATGACAAAACGATTTCTTCTTAACACTTCTAGCACTTTTGCTAAGTGTTCTATGTGATCATTATGGTTCCTAGAATAGACCAAAATATCATCGAAGAAAACTAAAACAAACCTGCGCAAGTAAGGTTTGAAGATGTCGTTCATGGCCGCTTGAAAGGTGGAGGGTGCGTTGCATAGTCCAAACGGCATGACAAGGTACTCGTAGTGTCCACTATGAGTCCGAAATGCTGTCTTCTGCACGTCCTCTTCTTTCATGCGTACTTGATGATATCCGGCCTTGAGATCCAGCTTGGTGAACAGCTTTGCTCCATGTAACTCGTCCAGAATATCATCAATTGTTGGGATCGGAAAACGATCCTTGATAGTTGCTTGGTTGAGTGCCCGATAATCGGTGCCAAACCTCCAAGTTCTGTCTTTGTTTCTAACAAGTAGAACGGGAGAAAAAAAGGGTGAGGTGCTAGGTCGGATAATACCTTGCTGTAGCATCTCCTCCACTTGTCTTTCGATCTCGTTCTTTTGGAAGTGTGCATACCGGTAAGGTGCTACATTAATCGCTTTGGTTTTGTCGATTAATGGGATGGCATGGTCGTAATGTCTTGAGGGTGGTAGTCCTTGTGGCTCTCCTAAGACATCTCTGAATTGCTCCAAAAGATCTCTTACTCCTCTTGGTATGTCTTCGTGTGTAAGATTTTCGGCTGTGTTTTTCTCTTTTGTGGCCAATAAAATCGCAAAACATTGTGTACTTACCTCACAATGATGCGCTGCATTAGTGGTGGATACCTTCCATGTGTAGTCTTTTCCCTTCCATTGGAAGTGCATGGCCATGGATTCGTAGTCGAACATTATCTTGCCTATGGTTTTAGGCCAAGCGTTGCCTAAAAGCACATCAAGACTTGCCAAGGCTAACACATGCAGTTCTGCCTCTATCTTGACTCCTTGAATCTGCGTAGCTATTGGCTTGATAACTTGCACACACTTGAGTTTCTGTCCGCTTGCCATCTTATCGCAAAGGGTGCAATCCTTTTTGGACATAGCTGGAGTGTTTTGACCAGTTTTGTGTTGATAAAGTTATGAGTAGCTCCACTATCTATCAACACCAAAATGTTTTTGCCATTAATGGTTGCGAAATAACCTCATGGCAGTAGGCTTGGTGGTTGTCCCTTACTGCATGCAAATTGATTTCGCCTTCTTCCGCATGTTCTAGGGAGTGTTCTGACTCTACTTCCTCCTCGTTGTCCATGCGGCTTTGGGAATTTGTGCTGGCAATGGGGATTGTTGTCCAGAACACCTGACCTGTTGCATGGAATGTCTGGATCTTCAGTGTTCAAGCTGCAACCCAAATAATCCTCATTCTGTCCAGGGAATTGAGGGTCTAAAACAGGTGCAGATGATGGCATTTGATCAATATTTTGTGCCTTGCAAAACATGCTGCATGCTATGCATATTTTCCGCTACAGTTTGACCAATGAATGGTTTAATGGTCTGATCTCTTGCAGCATGTGAATCTGTCTGTGAAAGATTAGCAAATCCTTCAATCTGAATAGATGAATCAGGATGTTTGGTAGATGCATTATTCGACTCATCACAAGATATCTGCATCTTTATCTTGGCATTCAAGCACACCAAGTCCTGTCCTGGAACACTTGTGTCCTTAGCGTCGTAATCATCTGAAAGTGCATATGCATCTCCTGTGCATAATTCTTTTCCTCTACTGTCATCAACTGGAATTGTTGGTGATGAAATATCTTCGCTTGTTCTCGGATTGGCATCTTAGGAGGTGGAGATGAGAATTCTAAGTTCTGAACTGGTGCAGCACTCTTAGAATTTGATGAAGGAAAGACTTGATTCCCATCAAACTCGGAACAAATATTGGTGATGCTGGAGGAGCCAAATCTGTCCATCAATTCTTGTGTGAACCTTGTCCAGCCAATCCTTTTACCTTCTCGACCATAAGTAGCTTTAAGTTGACGCCACCATTGGTTGGCTCTCCCGTATAAGTGACAGGATGCAAAATTAACCCTTTCACCCCTCTCAACACCTTGTTTCTCAAAATAGAACTCAGCCTTGGAGATCCATTCAGTTGGATCCCCTTTCTCAAAGGTTGGGAATTCAATTTTTACCTTAGGCTTAGTGTAGCGGCTTAGGCTGTCAGAGTGTTTCCATTCCTCTTTCCTATTTGTCAGCCAAAGTTCTGCCTCATGACAACCTTGCATTCTCCTTGGCTGCCACGCTGCTGGCCTTCGATCCAAGACCTCATCGTCACTGTATTCATCATAGAGGTCATGGGGCTGGTGCAAATTCAGTGGCACCTCCCTTCTGCACCCTAGACTCATGTGCACTCTCCCCCTTTCTTGAGAAGGAAGCTGCTCATGGTGAAAATCATCCTCCGAATGCAGCCTTCTAGGTTTCTGTGGCAATATGCTGCTCCTGCTTTTCTCAGTTTTGACTTGTTTTCCAGCCACTCGTGGTGTGTCTCTCTTCAATTGCTCAAGAGAATGGATGATAGAAGATAATTGATGTTTGATATCACTTACCTGGTTATTGAGTAAGTGTCGATTCCTCTCTAAGGTCAGAATTCTTCCAAAGTCCTCCTTAGTTCGTTGCTGTAGTGAGGGTGAATGCTGCCAAGATGACATGGTAACCTTGCTGTCCTCACAACTGAATGGTGTTTCTGCTGCTGTCTCAACTAGAGCACTAATTCATAAGGGTGATTGTGCTTCTTTTCAACTGGTGGTTGTGCTGATCTCTTAACGAGAGCACCAATTTGTAGAGGTGTTTGTGCTGATCTCTCAACGAAAGCACCAATTTGTTGGGGTCCCGATTTTTTTCCCCAACTTTTCTACACCTTAGGGGTCAGCACGCCTACTAGAATCCTTCCTAACTTGCTGTCCCGTTTGATTCTTGAGTTCTTTTCTTATTTTATATCCCCTAAGCTGTCCTTCGGGTTAACTAATATATATATAAAGATATGTTGGATAGGCAAGACAACTCTTAAACCTATCACAACTTGCCTTGGTTGAAGAAGACAACTCTTAACTTCAACCTTAGCTCTTAAGCAAGGAAGACAACTCTTAACCTTGACTTAAGCCCAAGTTATCTCAAGACAACTCTTAAAAGATAACCGAAATATAAACAAGAATAGAAGCAAGAATGCTTACCTTTGATTCTTGATTAATGAATGAGAAAATAACAAAATTCGTAGCTTATGAGCTCCTCACAAATAATGGGCTGTATTTATAGTCCTAAGACAGCCTTATCCTAATTTAACTAGTACTTAGGTTCCTTATCCACTTAGGATATGTTTTCCTAAGTCAACAAGCTTTTCTAAGTCAAATAAAACATTATCAAGATAGACCATATCCTTTGTGTCTTAATCCTACTAGGATTCTTGGTCTTTCTTGAATTTCTACCTAGACTAGAATTCCTACTTTATCTTGTTTTCTACAGCAGCTGGACTTCCTCTTGGCTTATCCTTCTAGGACTAGGACTTTGAATGCATATCCTTCTGCCCTTAGAATTCTTCTTGTCGCGCTTATCCTATTGTTGTCGCGATTATCCTATGCTACTGGAA
>BNST01001123.1:15000-25303 GCA_019650275.1 Xylocarpus granatum
ATGAATACAGTGATGATGAGGTCTTGGACACAAGTGTTTCAGGACAGGACTTGGTGTGTCGAATGCCAAGATAAAGATGCAGATGTCTTGTGATGAGTCAAATAATGCATCTACCAAACATCCTGATTCATCTATTCAGATCGAAGGACTTGCTGATCTTTCACGGACAGATTCACATGCTGCAAGAGATCAAACCTTTAAACCATTCGTTGATCAAACTGAAGCGAAAAATATGCTTAGCATACAGCAAGCTTTACAAGGCACAAATATTGATCAAACGCCATCATCTGCACCTGTTTTAGACCCTCAATTCCCTGGACAGAATGAGGATTATTTGGGTTGTAGCTTGAACACTGAAGATTCAGACATTCCATGCAACAGGTCAGGTGTTCTGGACAGCAACCCCATTGCCAGCACAAATACCCAAAGCCGCATGGACAGCGAGGAGGAAGCCGAGGCAGTACGCTCCCCAAATCATGCAGAAGAAGGCGAAATCAACTTACATGCAATAGGGGCAACCACAAAGCCTACTGCAATAAGGTTGTTCACAACCATTAACAACAAAATCGTTTTGGTGTTGATAGATAGTGGAGCTACTTATAACTTCATCAACACAAAACTGGTCAAAATACTCCAGCTATGTCCGAAAAGGATTGCACCCTTTGAGGTAAGAGTGGTAAGCGAACAGAAGCTCAAGTGTGTGCAAGTTATCAAGGCAATAGCTATGCAGATTCAAGGAGTCAAGATAGAGGCAGAACTGCATGTGTTAGCCTTGGCAGGCCTTGATGTGGTTTTAGGCAATGCTTGGCCTAAAACCATAGGCAAGATAATGTTTGACTACCAATCCATGGCAATGCACTTCCAATGGAAAGGAAAAGACTGCACATGGAAGGCATCCACCACTAATGCAGTACATCATTGTGAAGTAAGTACACAATGTTTTGCGATTCTATTAGCCACAAAAGAGGAAAACACAACCGAACATCCTACACACAAAGACATACCAAGAGGAGTAAGGGATCTTTTGGAGCAATTCAGAGATGTCTTAGGAGAGCCACATGGACTACCACCCTCAAGACATTACGACGATGTCATCCCATTAATCGACGAAACCAAGGCGATTAATGTAGCACCTTACCGGTATGCACACTTCCAAAAGAACGAGATCGAAAGACAACTGGAGGAGATGTTACAGCAAGGTATTATCCGACCTAGCACCTCACCCTTTTCTTCTCCCGTTCTACTTGTTAGAAAGAAAGATGGAACTTGGAGGTTTTGCACCGATTATCGAGCACTCAACCAAGCAATTATCAAGGATCATTTTTCGATCCCAACAATTGATGATATGCTGGACGAGTTACATGGAGCAAAGCTGTTCACCAAGCTGGATCTCAAGGCCGGATATCATCAAGTACGCATGAAAGAAGAGGACATGCAGAAGACAGCATTTCGGACTCATAGTGGACAATACGAGTACCTAGTCATGCCGTTTGGACTATGCGACACACCCTCCACCTTTCAAGCAGCCATGAACGACATCTTCAAACCTTACTTGCATAGATTTGTTTTAGTTTTCTTCGATGACATTTTGGTCTATTCTAGGAACCATAATGATCACATAGAACACTTAGCAAAAGTGCGAAAAGTGTTAAGAAGAAATCGTTTCGTCATTAAGCCATCCAAGTGCACATTCATGCAAGAGAAGCTTAAGTACCTCGGTCACATCATATCTGAAGAAGGAGTGAAGGTAGACCAACAAAAAATAAGAGCAATGCAAATATGGCCAACTTCAAAGAATGTCACAGAACTTAGAGATTTTCTAGGTTTGACAGGCTATTATCGCCGATTTCTTTGCACATACAGTGTCATAACAAAACCACTGACGGATTTGCTAAAGAAGGACAGATTCCTATGGACAGAAAAGAGTGAAGACGCATTCAAGTTGTTGAAGCAAGTTATGTGTGAGACCCCAATGTTAGCACTGTCTGACTCCAACCAAACTTTCGAGCTTCACACTGACGCATGTCAATATGGAATAGGTGCTGTCCTGAGTCAAGCCGAAGACCTATTGCATACATGAGCAAAGTCTTAGGGCCCAGGAAGAAGAAATGGTCAGTATACGCCAAGGAGATGTTAGCCATCATCCATGTAGTCAAGGTATGGCGATTTTACCTTCTTGGGAGGAAATTCCTGATCATTACAGATCAACAACCATTGAGAAGCCTCATAGAGCAGAAAATTACCACACCGGAGCCGCAAAAGTTTCTTGTCAAGTTGCTGGGATACGATTATGAAATAATCTACAAACCTGGCAAGGAAAACAAGGTGGCAGATGTATTGTCCAGAAGCAATGGAGATCAAGCGTTATGGACAGTATGTGAGCCTAATGACGCATGCCTTACTGCCATTAGCAGAGCGAAGTGGAATGTATGGACAGAAATCAAAAAGGCAATGGAGATTGATCCTCAAAGACAAGAGCATGCCAAGAAGATCAAGAATTTTGACACTAAGGTTAGTAAATTCACCTTAAAGAATGGATATATTTGGCACAACCAGCAGGTGTGTGTACCAAACATACCAGGACTGAGAGGAAAGATATTGAATCACTTCCAAACCTCACGGGAAGGAGGACATTACATGTGGATCAAGCTATACTTTTGGTCGGAAGGATTCAAGGCAGAAGTCAAAAAGAAAGAAAGCAATTGTGACATTTGCCCATGGATAAAACCAGAAGATGGCAAGACCAAGGGATTGCTACAATCTTTACCGTTAGCCGTACAAGTTTGGGAAGACCATAATGACATCCAGCAACAGTTTTCCAACTTTCACCTTGAGGACAAGGTGAGTCTTCAAGAAAGGGGGATTGTTGAGAACCTAAGTATGAAGGAAAGGCAATGGGCAGAAAATGGGGCGACAAAGGAGAGCATGGGCCAGAAAATGTGCATAACAAGAGTGACAACAGAAAGTATGCAGCCCAGCAGTGAAGCCCAACCAGTATTTGACTTAATCGTAATTAATGTAGGACACTCATGATGAGTTCCAGTAGCAATAGGATAGTCGCGACAAGAAGAATTCTAAGGGCAGAAGGATATGCATTCAAAGTCCTAGTCCTAGAATGATAAGCCAAGAGGAAGTCCAACTGCTGTAGAAAACAAGATAAAGTAGAAAATTCTAGTCTAGGTAGGAATTCAAGAAAGACCAAGAATCCTAGTAGGATTAGGACACAAAGGATATGGTCTATCTTGATAATATTTTATTTGACTTAGAAAAGCTTGTTGACTTAGGAAAACATATCCTAAGTGGATAAGGAACCTAAGTACTAGTTAAATTAGGATAAGGCTGTCTTAGGACTATAAATACAGCCCATTATTTGTGAGGAGCTCATAAGCTACGAATTTTGTTATTTTCTCATTCATTAATCAAGAATCAAAGGTAAGCATTCTTGCTTCTATTCTTGTTTATATTTCGGTTATCTTTTAAGAGTTGTCTTGAGATAACTTGGGCTTAAGTCAAGGTTAAGAGTTGTCTTCCTTGCTTAAGAGCTAAGGTTGAAGTTAAGAGTTGTCTTCTTCAACCAAGGCAAGTTGTGATAGGTTTAAGAGTTGTCTTGCCTATCCAACATATCTTTATATATATATTAGTTAACCCGAAGGACAGCTTAGGGGATATAAAATAAGAAAAGAACTCAAGAATCAAACGGGACAGCAAGTTAGGAAGGATTCTAGTAGGCGTGCTGACCCCTAAGGTGTAGAAAAGTTGGGGAAAAAATCGGGACCCCAACATCATGGAACCATACGTGGACATTACCACTCATACAGCTCCAAGCCTTCCTCCACAAAGAATGGAAGTGTGGATTAATCGACATTAAATAGAGGAATTCTATTTTTCTTTTTAGTAATAATGACATGATAAAAGCATCCCTTTAACAAAAACCTAAAATCTATACTCCCTCTCATTTTTTGAGACCCCTCCGGCAAAGATACAATAAAGTAAGACCCAAAAGTACCAACATTCCTATATATATGTATATCAGGATAGTTGTATGCAATTTCCTATTTCCTACTTAAAAAAAGTTAAAGCCTATTACGAAGGGTGCGTACTACCCGCATATAGGGAACGCTCTGCCTAGTTCCATTCCTTTGGATCGCATTAAAATATCGGTCAAGGGTATGTTCCCCCACAAGGGCCATCCTCGTGGGCGTGGGTAAAGAGGATTGACCTTATTTCACTTATTCGACCCCTAATTCGATCCGGATCATAGCCATGGAAGACCAAAGCAGCTTCGATATTCGGTTCTATCAGAATGGCCCTTTCGAATACTTTGCTTTGAAAAAGCCGGTGATAGACATTAAAGCTACATCTATTGGATGTGATCGTATGCCATAGGAAAGCTTAGTTTGCCATTAGAAAAGAAGGAAAAGGTACTCATACACACTAAACAAAGGTAGATGTGAGTCTTTTTTAACCCACTCCGCTTAGATAGTAGCTGTCAAAGACAGGTGATGTGCTCAATCATGGAAAATGAAGTTGCTGCCATCCAAGAAAGATTAATCCTCATTAACAAAGGATATCCATGACAAGGAGAATTCTAGCAGCAGCAGGAAATGTCACTAGGCAAGGAGTTTAAGATCAAGTAGGGTTTTACAAGTAAGATTTTAAGTAGGATTAGGAACCCGATATATTAGGCTTATCCTCATAGAATTCTAGATGACTTAGTAGTCCTTATTTACTTAAGAATCCTTATCATAGGTGAATTAGGTGTTTTAGTATAAGTTAGACATGGAAAGGCTGTCATTACTATAAATACGAGCATTATTGCTTGTAATTAAACAGTTTTGAGGAATAAGCGGAATTTTGCTTCGTTGCATCCAAATTCTTATCTAAACAAATTCTTTGTTTAGTGGCGAATTATCTATCGATTCTTATCACTCTTCCTTCTTTCTATCTTAGAGTGTGGCGAATCAACCTAGTAATCTTGTTTGTGGCGATTTGATCTTATCAAACTTGATTAACTAGTTTTAATTTCTTTATTTTGATTCTTGATATTGATTGAAATTTCTTTTTCTCTTTTTAAACTTTTCATAAGCTATCCCTATCACATTCCCACTTTAAATTCGTACATAACCCTTCAGCTTCCTTAAAACACCTCTACAGACCCAGTAACTTACTCAATTACGAATTTTCATCCATCCAACAACTATACCATATCCCAGCACCTCTTTCTATCCACAAAAACCCTAAAAAAAATATACCCATTAGATCTTGATTCACCATTGAAGATCCTTTAAGGCATATCAGTTGGTATCAGAGCCTCTTTGAATCAAGAAACTCATTCACTCGAAAATTTTAGGAAGAATTATGTCTGGAGAAGAAGGAACTCCTCCTGTTCCAAAAGGATTGAGTTTGGATCAAGCTAAGATCCTAGCACTTGAACACCAGCAAGCAGAGATGAGGGAGCAAATTGACCGTTTAATTCAAGCCGTGGAAAGGAATACCATTCAGCAACAACCCAGAAGACATGAACGACAAGGGCAGCGAGCAACTAGAGGGCCTGATTATTATGAAGAGGATGAGCTTGATGAGCCAGAAATAGATGATGAAGCTGGGGAGAGACTATGGCAGAGAAGAAATACCAGGGATAATGGAATTGATGTTAAGCTAAAGATTCCGCATTTCGAGGAACAAGTTCACCCTGAGGAGTACTTAGAATGGGTGCAAAAAGTAGAGAAGGTATTTGAGTACTATGATTATTTTGAACCAAGGAAGTGCAAGTTGGCAGCTCTTGAATTCAATGATTATGCCAATTTATGGTGGGAAAAC
Organism: Xylocarpus granatum; assembly: GCA_019650275.1. Taxonomy (NCBI): domain Eukaryota; kingdom Viridiplantae; phylum Streptophyta; class Magnoliopsida; order Sapindales; family Meliaceae; genus Xylocarpus; species Xylocarpus granatum. Next base: position 20,821 of record BNST01001123.1, read on the forward strand.
GAGAAAACTAGGCGAAGAAGAGAAGGTTTAGGTGAGGTGACAAGTTGGAGAGTCATGAAGAGATTAATGGAGAGAAGATTTTTGCCAGAATATTACAAACAAGAACTGTACTTTAAGCTTCAAAGTTTAAGGCAAGGGGGCATGTGTGTGGAAGATTATGTCAAAGTGTATGAGATGCTTATGATGAGATGTAACTTGCAAGAACCAGAAGAACTAACAATTGCAAGGTGTTGGGGTCCCGATTTTTTTCCCTAACTTTTCTACACCTTAGGGGTCAGCACGCCTACTGGAATCCTTCCTAACTTGCTGTCCCGTTTGATTCTTGAGTTCTTTTCTTATTTTATATCCCCTAAGCTGTCCTTCGGGTTAACTAATATATATAAAGATATGTTGGATAGGCAAGACAACTCTTAAACCTATCACAACTTGCCTTGGTTGAAGAAGACAACTCTTAACTTCAACCTTAGCTCTTAAGCAAGGAAGACAACTCTTAACCTTAACTTAAGCCCAAGTTATCTCAAGACAACTCTTAAAAGATAACCGAAATATAAACAAGAATGAAGCAAGAATGCTTACCTTTGATTCTTGATTAATGAATGAGAAAATAACAAAATTCGTAGCTTATGAGCTCCTCACAAATAATGGGCTGTATTTATAGTCCTAAGACAGCCTTATCCTAATTTAACTAGTACTTAGGTTCCTTATCCACTTAGGATATGTTTTCCTAAGTCAACAAGCTTTTCTAAGTCAAATAAAACATTATCAAGATAGACCTTATCCTTTGTGTCCTAATCCTACTAGGATTCTTGGTCTTTCTTGAATTCCTACTTAGACTAGAATTCCTACTTTATCTTGTTTTCTACAGCAGCTGGACTTCCTCTTGACTTATCCTTCTAGGACTAGGACTCTCAATAATTATCCTTCTGCCCTTAGAATTCTTCTTGTCGCAACTATCCTATTGTTACTGGAATTCATCATGCGTTTCCTGTTGCTGCTGGAATTCTCCTTGGCTTTCCTTTCCGCCATTGATTAGGACTGAGTCAGAACCTGGCCGTGCTTCATTGCTTGCTGCGTGCATGCTGCTTGTGCGCACTTGCTGGTTGGTTGCTGCCTCTCTTGCTGCTTGGCGCCTTGCGCGCATTCTCTCATGCTCCCTTTCGCCTCCTAAAGTCCTCAACACAAGGATCCTTGGTGGGTTAAAGTATGAAATTGCAAATAGGGCAGAATTGAAACCATATGTTTCTTTGCAAGATGTGATTAAACTTGCTATCAAGGTGGAGAGACAACTAATAAGAGGAGTGTACAAATCAGGTTCTACCAAAAATATCAATTCATCATCGACTTATTCGACTGCTATTTCAAAGAAGATAGCAAAGTCAGTAGAAAAAAGTGGTTCTAGCAAGTCAATAATAGCTATTGATAAAGGAAAAGAGAAAGTGGCAGAAACCATTCCTCCAAAACGGAGCCGAGACATCAAATGCTTTAAATGCCTTAGACATGGGCATATTGCTTCTGAATGTCCAAACAGGAGAGTAATGGTGCTTAAAGACTCCTAAGGAGAATTTGAGAGTGAAGACAAGGTTGCAGAAGAAAAGGGAGTGGAAGATGGTGAGGAGGAAGAAGAAAAACATGCTGAAATTGGAGAAATGCTTGTAATTCGCCGCACCATGACTACACAAGCAAAAACGAAAGATGGCAGCGTGAGAATATCTTTCATACAAGGTACGCAATTTAGAATAAGGTGTGTGGAGTTATAATTGATGGAGGTAGTTGTACAAATGTGGCTTCCATTACCTTGGTAGAAAAACTAAATTTAACTATTCTAAAACATCCCCAACCTTATAGATTGCAGTGGCTAAATAACAATAGTGATGTGAAGGTTACTCAGCAAGTTTTGGTGCCTTTTTCAATTGGTAGATACAAAGATGAAGTGTTGTGTGATGTCGTCCCTATGGATGCAAGTCATCTTTTACTGGGAAGACCTTGGCAGTATGATAGGAGAGCTTTTCATGATGGTTATAAGAATACATATTCCTTTGTGAAGGATGGCAGAAAGATTGTGTTAGCGCCTCTTAATCCACAACAGATTCAGAAGGATAAAATTGAATTTGAAAAGAAAAAGAAAGAAAGTTTGTTTGTCAACAAAGGAGTAGTAAAGCAAGCTTTGTTTGATAAAAAGTCAATCTTTATTCTGGTAGTCAAAGAAGTAACTCAAAATAGAGATGTTACTCTGCCAACTCAAGTGAAAAGCAATTTTAAAGAAGTTTGCTAATGTATTTATAGAAGACATACCAAAAAGGTTACCGCCAAACAGAGGAATTGAGCACCAAATAGATCTCATACCAGGGACAACTCTGCCAAATCGATCAGCCTATAGAAGCAATCCAAAAGAGACTAAAGAGTTGCAAAAGTAAGTTTCTAAGCTAATTGATAAGGGATATGTTAGGGAATCCATGAGTCATTGTTCCGTACCAGCTTTATTGATACCGAAGAAGGATGGAACCATGTGGATGTGTGTGGATAGTAGGGCAATCAACAAAATTACGATAAAATATCACTATCCTATCCCTAAACTTGATGATATGCTTGACGAGTTAAATGGTGCTACTATATTTTCTAAAATAGATTTCAAAAGTGGTTATCATCAAAATAGGATGAAAGAAGGGGATGACTGTTTATCATATGTTGAGTTTGCTTATAATAGAAACGTGCACAGTGGAATGAAGCATTCTCCGTTTGAGATAGTTTATGGATTCAATCCTATAACTCCACTTGATTTGTTACCACTGCCTATTAAAGAGAGAATTTGCTTTGATGGAAACAAAAAGGCTGAGTTTGTTAAATCTCTACATGAGAGTGTGAAGAAACAAATTGAAAAGAAAAATGAAGAGTACACACGATTAGCAAATAAAAGGAGAACAAGAATTCAATTTGCACCAGAAGATTTAGTTTGGATTCACCTACACAAGGAAAGGTTTCCAACACAAAGAAAATCAAAACTAATGCCAAGGGCTGATGGTTTTTCAGAGTGGTTCACAAGGTGAATGATAATGCTTATAAGATTGAATTGCTAGGAGATTATAATATTTCTACTACATTCAATGTCAAAGACCTTTCTCCTTACTTAGAAGATGATTTCAAAGACACCGAGGAGAAGGATTTGAAGGCAAATCCAATTCAACAAGGGGAAGGATGATGAGCTCAATCATGAAAATGAAGTTGCTGCCATCCAAGAAAGATTAATCCTCATTAACAAAGGATACCCATGACAAAGAGAATTCTAGCAGCAGCAGGAAATGTCACTAGGCAAGGAGTTTAAGATCAAGTAGGGTTTTACAAGTAAGATCTTAAGTAGGATTAGGAACCCGATATATTAGGCTTATCCTCATAGAATTCTAGATGACTTAGTAGTCCTTCTTTACTTAAGAATCCTTATCATAGGTGAATTAGGGTTTTAGTATAAGTTAGACATAGAAAGGCTGTCATTACTATAAATACGACATTATTGCTTGTAATTAAACAGTTTTGAGGAATAAGCGAAATTTTGCTTTGTTGCATCCAAATTCTTATCTAAACAAATTCTTTGTTTAGTGGCGAATTAACCTAGTAATCTTGTTTGTGGCGATTTGATCTTATCAAACTTGATTAACTAGTTATTATCTATTGATTCTTATCACTCTTCCTTCTTTCATAAGTTATTCCTATCACATTCCCACTTTAAATTCGTACAAACCCTTTCAGCTTCCTTAAAACACCTCTACATACCCAGTAATTTACTCCAATTATGAATTTTCATCCATACAACAACTATACCATATCTCAGCACCTCTTTCTATCCACAAAAACCCTAAAAAAATATACCCATTAGATCTTGATTCATCAAGTAGGGTTTTACAAGTAAAATCTTAAGTAGGATTAGGAACCCGATATATTAGGCTTATCCTCATAGAATTCTAGATGACTTAGTAGTCCTTATTTACTTAAGAATCCTTATCATAGGTGAATTAGGTGTTTTAGTATAAGTTAGACATGGAAAGGCTGTCATTACTATAAATACGACATTATTGCTTGTAATTAAACAGTTTTGAGGAATAAGCAGAATTTTGCTTCGTTGCATCCAAATTCTTATCTAAACAAATTCCTTGTTTAGTGGCGAATTATCTATTGATTCTTATCACTCTTCCTTCTTTCTATCTTAAAGTGTGGCAAATCAACCTAGTAATCTTGTTTGTGGTGATCTAATCTTATCAAACTTGATTAACTAGTTTTAATTTCTTTATTTTGATTCTTGATAATCATTGAAATTTCTTTTTTCTCTTCTTAAACTTTCATAAGCTATCCCTATCACATTCCTACTTCAAATTCATACATAACCCTTCAGCTTCCTTAAAACACCTCTACAGACCCAATAACTTACTTCAATTACGACTTTTCATCCACCCAACAACTATACCATATCCCCGCACCTCTTTCCATCCACAAA
>BNST01001125.1:0-32773 GCA_019650275.1 Xylocarpus granatum
TGTTGAGAACCTAAGTATGAAGGAAAGGCAATGGGCAGAAAATGGGGCGACAAAGGAGAGCATGGGCCAGAAAATGTGCATAACAAGAGTGGCAACAGAAAGTATGCAGCCCAGCAGTGAAGCCCAACCAGTATTTGACTTAATCGTAATTAATGTAGGACACTCATGATGAGTTCCAGTAGCAATAGGATAGTCGCGACAAGAAGAATTCTAAGGGCAGAAGGATATGCATTCAAAGTCCTAGTCCTAGAAGGATAAGCCAAGAGGAAGTCCAGCTGCTGTAGAAAACAAGATAAAGTAGGAATTCTAGTCTAGGTAGGAATTCAAGAAAGACCAAGAATCCTAGTAGGATTAGGACACAAAGGATATGGTCTATCTTGATAATATTTTATTTGACTTAGAAAAGCTTGTTGACTTAGGAAAACATATCCTAAGTGGATAAGGAACCTAAGTACTAGTTAAATTAGGATAAGGCTGTCTTAGGACTATAAATACAGCCCATTATTTGTGAGGAGCTAATAAGCTACGAATTTTGTTATTTTCTCATTCATTAATCAAGAATCAAAGGTAAGCATTCTTGCTTCTATTCTTGTTTATATTTCGGTTATCTTTTAAGAGTTGTCTTGAGATAACTTGGGCTTAAGTTAAGGTTAAGAGTTGTCTTCCTTGCTTAAGAGCTAAGGTTGAAGTTAAGAGTTGTCTTCTTCAACCAAGGCAAGTTGTGATAGGTTTAAGAGTTGTCTTGCCTATCCAACATATCTTTATATATATTAGTTAACCCGAAGGACAGCTTAGGGGATATAAAATAAGAAAAGAACTCAAGAATCAAACGGGACAGCAAGTTAGGAAGGATTCCAGTAGGCGTGCTGACCCCTAAGGTGTAGAAAAGTTGGGGAAAAAATCGGGACCCCAACAGTGCGGCAGAGGTGTCGGGCGCGTTCAGCAGTGCACGTGACGAATTTCTGGGAAAGACCAGAAAATTCCCGTGGGTGCGGCAGGAGCTTCAGAAATGTTCGGTAGTGCTCATGACAAACTTCAAGGAGCAGTCAGAACAACACCGTGGGCAAGGCAAGGCAGCGGGTACAGTGTGTGGGGTGAACTTTCGGGAGCGACCGGATAATCCCAGTGTGCTCAGAAGAGGCGGTGGGCATGTTCGGCAGTACTCAGGACGAACATCCGGGAGCGAACAGAGCAACCCCGTAGGCACGGCAGAGACATCGTGCACGTTCAGTAGTGCGCAGGATGAACTTCTGGGAGCAACTGAAACATTCCTGCAAGCACACCAACAGCACCCAATGCCTTTGTTGCAGCCACAAGGAAGCTCCGGTCACTCCCAGAAGTTCATCCCATGTACTGCCCAACGCACCCAAAGCCTCTGGCGCGCCCTAGGGGCTGTTCTGGTCACCCTCGAAAATTCGTCCCGCACACTGCCTAACGTGCCCAAATCTCAGACATGCTCGCTGGGATGTTCCGGTCGCTCCCAGAAGTTTGTCACAAGCACTACCAAATGCATCCAATGCCTCTTCCAGGGCCCATGGGAATTTTCCGGTTTCTCCCGGAAGTTTGTCTCGTGCACTGCCAAATGTGCCAAACATCGCATCTGCACCCGCAGGGATGTTGCAGTCGCTCCCAGAAGTTTATCACTTACCAGTGCGACCGGAATATCCCAGCAACTGGAACTTCCGGCAGACACGATGGCGCATACTACAGTGCACAGGAGGAAATTCAGGCAGCGACCGGAACATCCATGCGGGTGTGGCAGAGTGTTGAGAACCTAAGTATGAAGGAAAGGCAATGGGCAGAAAATGGGGCGACAAAGGAGAGCATGGGCCAGAAAATGTGCATAACAAGAGTAGCAACAGAAAGTATGCAGCCCAGCAGTGAAGCCCAACCAGTATTTGACTTAATGCTAATTAATGTAGGACACTCATGATGAGTTCCAGTAGCAATAGGATAGTCGCGACAAGAAGAATTCTAAGGGCAGAAGGATATGCATTCAAAGTCCTAGTCCTAGAAGGATAAGCCAAGAGGAAGTCCAGCTGCTGTAGAAAACAAGATAAAGTAGGAATTCTAGTCTAGGTAGGAATTCAAGAAAGACCAAGAATCCTAGTAGGATTAAGACACAAAGGATATGGTCTATCTTGATAATGTTTTATTTGACTTAGAAAAGCTTGTTGACTTAGGAAAACATATCCTAAGTGGATAAGGAACCTAAGTACTAGTTAAATTAGGATAAGGCTGTCTTAGGACTATAAATACAGCCCATTATTTGTGAGGAGCTCATAAGCTACGAATTTTGTTATTTTCTCATTCATTAATCAAGAATCAAAGGTAAGCATTCTTGCTTCTATTCTTGTTTATATTTCGGTTATCTTTTAAGAGTTGTCTTGAGATAACTTGGGCTTAAGTCAAGGTTAAGAGTTGTCTTCCTTGCTTAAGAGCTAAGGTTGAAGTTAAGAGTTGTCTTCTTCAACCAAGGCAAGTTGTGATAGGTTTAAGAGTTGTCTTGCCTATCCAACATATCTTTATATATATTAGTTAACCCGAAGGACAGCTTAGGGGATATAAAATAAGAAAAGAACTCAAGAATCAAACGGGACAGCAAGTTAGGAAGGATTCCAGTAGGCGTGCTGACCCCTAAGGTGTAGAAAAGTTGGGGAAAAAAATCGGGACCCCAACAAATTGGTGCTTTCGTTGAGAGATCAGCACAACCACCAGTTGAAAAGAAGCATAATCACCCTTATGAATTAGTGCTCTAGTTGAGACAGCAACAGAAACACCATTCAATTGTGAGGACAGCAAGGTTACTATGTCATCTTGGCAGCATTCACCCTCACTACAACAGCGAACTAAGGAGGACTTTGGAAGAATTCTGACCTTAGAGAGGAATCGATGCTTACTCAATGACCAGGTAAGTGATATCAAACATCAATTATCTTCTATCATCCATTCTCTTGAGCAATTGAAGAGAGACACACCACGAGTGGCTGGAAAACAAGTCAAAACTGAGAAAACCAGGAGCAGTATATTGCCACAGCAACCTAGAAGGCTGCTTTCGAAGGAAGATTTTCACCATGAACAGCTTCCCTCTCAAGAAAGGGGGAGAGTGCACATGAGTCTAGGGTGCAGAAGGGAGGTGCCACCGAATTTGCACCAGCCCCATGACCCCTATGATGAATGCAGCGATGATGAGGTCTTGGATCGAAGGCCAGCAGCGTGGCAACTAAGGAGAATGCGGAGTCATCATAAAGCAGAAGTTTGGCAGACAAATAAGAGAGAGGAATGGCAACACTACGACATCCCAAGCCGCTACACTAGGCCTAAGGTAAAAATCGAATTCCCTACCTTTGAGAAAGGAGATCCAACCGAATGGATCTCCAAAGCTGAATTTTATTTTGAGAAGCAAGGTGTAGAAAGGGGTGAAAGGGTTGATTTTGCATCCTGTCACCTATGCGGGAGAGCCAACCAATGGTGGCGTCAGCTTAAAGCTACCTATGGTCGAGAAGGTAGACGAATTGGCTGGACAAGGTTCACGCAAGAATTGATGGACAGATTTGGCCCATCCAGCATCACAAATATTTGCTCTGAGTTTGATGGGAATCAAGTATTTCCTTCATCAAATTCTAAGAATGCTGCACCAGTTCAGAACTTAGAATTCTCATCTCTGCCTCCTGAGATGCCAATCTGGAGAACAAGCGAAGATGTTTCATCACCAACAATTCCAGTTGATGATAGTAGAGGAAAAGAATTGTGCACAGGAGATGCATATGCACTTCCATATGATTGTGACGCTAAGGACACAAGTGTTCCAGGACAGGACTTGGTGTGCTCGAATGCCAAGATAAAGATGCAGATGTCTTGTGATGAGTCGAATAATGCATCTACCAAACATCCTGATTCATCTATTCAGATCGAAAGGACTTGCTGATCTTTCATGGACAGATTCACATGCTGCAAGAGATCAGACCTTTAAACCATTCGTTGGTCAAACTGAAGCGGAAAATATGCTTAGCATACAGCAAGCTTTACAAGGCACAAATATTGATCAAAACGCCATCATCTGCACCTGTTTTAGACCCTCAATTCCCTGGACAGAATGAGGATTATTTGGGTTGCAGCTTGAACACTGAAGATCCAGACATTCCATGCAATAGATCAAGTGTTCTGGACAGCAACCCCATTGCTAGCACAAATGCCCAAAGCAGCATGGATAACGAGGAGGAAGCAGAGGCAGAACACTCCCCTGATGATGCGGAAGAAGACGAAATCAATTTGCATGCAGTAGGGGCAACCACCAAGCCTACTGCCATGAGGTTATTCGCAACCATTAACGGAAAAAACGTTTTAGTGTTGATAGATAGTGGAGCTACTCATAACTTTATCAATCCAAAATTGGTCAAAACACTTCAGCTACGTCCGAAAAAGATTACACCCTTTGAGGTAAGAGTGGCCAGCGGACAAAAGCTCAAGTGTCCACAAATAATCCAGGCAGTACCAATGCAGATTCCAAGAGTCAAAATAGAAGCAGAACTGCATGTGTTAGCCCTGGTAGGTCTTGATATGGTTTTAGGCAATGCTTGGCTTAAAACCATAGGCAAGATAATGTTCGACTATGAATGCATGGCCATACACTTCCAATGGAAGGGAAGGGACTGCACATGGGAGGCATCCATCACCAATGCAGCACATCATTGTGAGGTAAGCACCCTTGAACGATTATACAGAAAAAGGCCACAATGTTTTGCGATTCTATTAGCCACAAAAGAGGAAAACACAGCCGAACAACCTACACACGAAGACATACCAAAAGGAGTAAGGGATCTTTTGGAGCAATTCGGAGATGTCTTAGGAGAACCACAAGGACTACCACCCTCAAGACATTACGACCATGCTATCCCATTAATCGACGAAACCAAGGCGATTAATGTAGCGCCTTACCGGTATGCACACTTCCAAAAGAATGAGATCGAAAGACAAGTAGAGGAGATGCTACAGCAAGGTATTATCCGACCTAGCACCTCACCCTTTTCTTCTCCCGTTCTACTTGTTAGAAAGAAAGATGGAACTTGGAGGTTTTGCACCGATTATCGGGCACTCAACCAAGCAACTATCAAGGATCGTTTTTCGATCCCAACAATTGATGATATGCTGGATGAGTTACATGGAGCAAAGCTATTCACCAAGCTGGATCTCAAGGCCGGATATCATCAAGTACGCATGAAAGAAGAGGACATGCAAAAGACAGCATTTCGGACTCATAGTGGACACTACGAGTACCAAGTCATGCCGTTTGGACTATGCAACACACCCTCCACCTTTCAAGCGGCCATGAATGACATCTTCAAACCTTACTTGCGCAGGTTTGTTTTAGTTTTCTTCGATGACATTTTGGTCTATTCTAGGAACCATAATGATCACATAGAACACTTAGCAAAAGTGCTAGAAGTGTTAAGAAGAAATCGTTTTGTCATCAAGCCATCCAAGTGCACATTCATGCAAGAGGAGCTTGAATACCTCGATCACATTATATCCGAAGAAGGAGTGAAGGTAGACCAACGAAAAATAGGAGCCATGCAAACATGGCCAACTCCAAAGAATGTCACAGAACTGAGAGGATTTCTATGCTTGATGGGCTACTACCGCCGATCTGTTCGCAAATACGGCACCATAGCAAAACCATTGATGGATTTGTTGAAGAAGGATGGATTCCTATGGATGAAAGAAGAGTGAAGACGCATTCAAGTTGTTGAAGCAAGCCATGTGCGAGACGCCAGTGTTAGCACTGCCTGACTTCAACCAAACTTTCGAGCTTCACACTGACACATGTCAAGATGGAATAGGTGTTGTCCTGAGTCAAGCTGGAAGACCTATTGCATACATGAGCGGAGTCTTAGGGCCCATGAGAAAGGAATGGTTAGTATACGCCAAGGAGATGTTAGCCATCATCCATGCAGTCAAGGTATGGAAACCTTACCTTCTTGGGTGGAAATTCCTAATCATTATAGATCAACAACCCTTAAGAAGCCTTATGGAGCAGAAAATTACCACCCCGGAGCAACAAAAGTTCCTTGTCAAATTGCTGGGTTACGAGGATGAAATAATCTACAAATCAAGCAAGGAAAATAAAGTGGTAGACGCATTGTCTAGAAGCAATGGAGGTCAAGCTCTATTGACAGCATGTGAGCCTAGTGACACATGTTTTAATGCCATTAGTAGAGTGAAGTGGAATGTATGGACAGAAATCAAAGAGGCAATAGAGATTGATCCTCAAAGACAAGAGCATACCATGAAGATCAAGAATTTTGACCCTAAGGAAGGAGGACATCACATACGGATCAAGCTATACTTTTGGTCGAAAACATTCAAGGCAAAAGGTAAGAAGAAAAACAGCAGTTGTGACATTTGCCCATGGATAAAACCAGAAGATTGCAAGACCAAAGAATTGCTACAACCTTTACGATTACCCCTACAAGTTTGGGAAGACTACAATAATATCCAGCAGCAGTTTTCTAACTTTCACCTTGAGGACAAGGTGAGTCTTCAAGAAAGGGGGATTGTTGAGAACCTAAGTATGAAGGAAAGGCAATGGGCAGAAAATGGGGCGACAAAGGAGAGCATGGGCCAGAAAATGTGCATAACAAGAGTAGTAACAGAAAGTATGCAGCCCAGTAGTGAAGCCCACCCAGTATTTGACTTAATCCTATATAATGTAGGACACTCATGATGAGTTCCAGTAGCAATAGGATAGTCGCGACAAGAAAATCTCCAAGGGCAGAAAGATATGCATTCAAAGTCCTAGTCCTAGAAGGATAAGCCAAGAGGAAGTCCAGCTGCTGTAGAAAACAAGATAAAGTAGGAATTCTAGTTTAGGTAGGAATTCAAGAAAGACCAAGAATCCTAGTAGGATTAAGACACAAAGGATATGGTCTATCTTGATAATGTTTTATTTGACTTAGAAAAGCTTGTTGACTTAGGAAAAACATATCCTAAGTGGATAAGGAACCTAAGTACTAGTTAAATTAGGATAAGGCTGTCTTAGGACTATAAATACAGCCCATTATTTGTGAGGAGCTGATAAGCTACGAATTTTGTTATTTTCTCATTCATTAATCAAGAATCAAAGGTAAGCATTCTTGCTTCTATTCTTGTTTATATTTCGGTTATCTTTTAAGAGTTGTCTTGAGATAACTTGGGCTTAAGTCAAGGTTAAGAGTTGTCTTCCTTACTTAAGAGCTAAGGTTGAAGTTAAGAGTTGTCTTCTTCAACCAAGGCAAGTTGTGATAGGTTTAAGAGTTGTCTTGCCTATCCAACATATCTTTATATATATATTAGTTAACCCGAAGGACAGCTTAGGGGATATAAAATAAGACAAGAACTCAAGAATCAAACGGGACAGCAAGTTAGGAAGGATTTCAGTAGGCGTGCTGACCCCTAAGTGTAGAAAAGTTGGGGAAAAAATCGGGACCCCAACACTCTGCCACACTCACGGACATGCTCCAATTGCTCCCGGAGTTCGTAGCGCGCGCTGTTGAATGCAACCTGTGCCTTTGCCTTGCCCACTGGTATATACCAGTCCGCTCCCGGAATTTCATCCCAAGCACTGCCGACAGCACGTCCGATGCCTCTGCCGCACCCATGGGGATGCTACGGTCACTCCTGGACATTCACCCTGCACACTGCCAAATGTGGCCGGTGACTCTGCAGCACCCTGGGGACATTCCAATGCTCCTAGAAGTTTGCCCACGCGCTGTTGAATGCAACTGATGCCTCTGCCTTGCCCACAGGGATGTTCTGATCACTCCCGAAAATTTGTCCCACAATGCCCAATGTGTCCGAAGCCTTTGCTGCTCCTGTAGGGATGTTCCAGTCGCTCCGGAGTTTGTCCCGCACAATACCCAACGTACCCAAAGCCACTGTTGAGCCCGCGGCGACGTTTCGGCTGCTTCATGAAGTTTGTCCCACGCACTGTCCAACATGCCCAAAGCCTGTGCCACAGCCCACGAGGATGTTCCGGTTGTTCCCAGAAGCTCGTCCCGAGCGCTGCTGAACGCGGCCAACGCCTCTTTTGTGCCTGCAGGGATTTTACAATTGCTCCAGGAAGTTCGTCCTGTGCACTGTTGAACGTGCCCAAGGCCACTGCCTTGTTTGCGGGGTTGTTCAAGTTCATCCCGCATGCTGTCAAACGCACAGGAAGCAGCTTCCAAATGCACAGGAAACATCTGCCACACCCGCAGGGATGTTCTGGTTGCTCCCAAAAGTTTGTTCCACGCCCTGCCAAATGCACCTGATGCCCCTGCCATGCCTGTAGGAATATTTCGGTCACTCACAGAAAGTTCATCTCGAGCACTTCTGAACTCGTCCAACTCCTCTGCCGAGCCCACGAGGATTTTTCAGTTGCTCCCTGAAATTCATCCAGTGCACTTCCATACAAGCCGACACCTATGCCCCACCTGCGTGGATGTTCAGGTCACTCCTGGAAGTTCATCCTGTGCACGCTAAACGTGCCCAAAGCTTTAGATGTGCCTACACGGATGTTCCAGTCACTCCCAAAGTTCATCCCGCTCATGGCCAAGCGACGAAGCCTATGATGCGCTTGCAGGAATGTTTCAGTCTTTCCAGGAAGAAAGTCCCGTGCACTGTCAAGTGCACCTGATGCCAGTTCCGTGCCTTCAGTGATGTTCCGGTCACTCCCGAAAGTTTGTCCCGAACACTATTGGGATGGACTGTTGGGGTCCCAATTTTTTTCCCAACTTTTCTACACCTTAGGGGTCAGCACGCCTACTGAAATCCTTCCTAACTTGCTGTCCTGTTTGATTCTTGAGTTCTTTTCTTATATTTACGTTCCCCTAAGCTGTCCTTCGGGTTAACTAATATATAAAAGGATATGTTGGATAGGCAAGACAACTCTTAAACCTATCACAACTTGCCTTGGTTGAAGAAGACAACTCTTAACTTCAATCTAAGCTCTTAAGCAAGGAAGACAACTCTTAACCTTGTCTTAAGCCCAAGTTATCTCAAGACAACTCTTAAAAGTAACCAAAAATATAAACAAGAATGTAAGCAAGAATGTTAACCTTTGATTCTTGATTAATGAATGAGAAATAACAAAATTCGGAGCATATCTCCTCCTTACAAATAATGGGCTGTATTTATAGTCCTAAGGCAGTGTTATCCTAATTCAACTAGTACTTTGGAAGTTCTACAGCTGGAACTCTTCTTGACATGGAAGTTCTACTGCTGCTGGAGTTCTTCTTGATGCGAATATCTTTTTTCTGCTGGAACTCCTGTTGGCACGAATGTCCTTCATTGATTAGGATTAAGTCAAATACTGGCCAGACCTCATTGCTGGGCTGCACACTTGCTATTGCTATGCTTGTTGTGCAAATTTTCTGGCCCATGCTCTCCTTTGCTGCCTCATTTTCTGCCCATTGCATTTCCTGCATACTTAGGTTCTCAAGAATCCCCCTTTCTTGAAGACTCACCTTGTCCTCAAGGTGGAAGTTGGAAAACTGCTGCTGTATGTCATTATAGTCTTCCCAAACTTGTACGGGTAATGGCAAAGGTTGTAGCAATCCCTTGGTCTTGCCATCTTTTAGTTTTATCCATGGGCAAATGTCACAATTGCTGGCTTTCTTCTTGCCTTCTACCTATTCTTTTGGTCAGAAGGATTCAAGGCAGAAGTCAAGAAGAAAGACAGCAATTGTGACATTTTCCCATGGATAAAACCAGAAGATGGCAAGACCAAGGGATTGCTACAACCTTTGCCATTACCCGTACAAGTTTGGGAAGACTATAATGACATCCAGCAGCAGTTTTCAAAACTTTCACCTTGAGGACAAGGTGAGTCTTCAAGAAAGGGGGATTGTTGAGAACCTAAGTATGCAGGAAATGCAATGGGCAGAAAATGAGGCAGCAAAGGAGAGCATGGGCCAGAAAATGTGCACAACAAGCAACAGCAAGTATGCAGCGCAGCTGTGAAGCCTGGCCAGTATTTGACTTAATCCTAATTAATGAAGGACATTCACACCAATAGGAGTTCCAGCATAAGAAGGATAATCGCATCAAGAAGAGTTCCAGCATAAGAAGGATAATCGCATCAAGAAAGACCAAGAATCCTAGTAGGATTAGGAAACAGTGGGATAAGGTCTATCTTGATAATGTTTTAGTTGACTTACAAAACCTTGTTGACTTAGGAAAACATATCCTAAGTGGATAAGGAACCTAAGTACTAGTTGAATTAGGATAAGGCTGTCTTAGGACTATAAATACAGCCCATTATTTGTGAGGAGGGTGATATGCTCCGAATTTTGTATATTTCTCATTCATTAATCAAGAATCAAGGTTAGCATTCTTGCTTCCATTCTTGTTTATATTTTGGTTATCTTTTAAGAGTTGTCTTGAGATAACTTTGGCTTAAGACAAGGTGAAGAGTTGTCTTCCTTGCTTAAGAGCTAAGGTTGAAGTCAAGAATTGTCTTCTTCAACAAAGGCAAGTTGTGATAGGTTTAAGAGTTGTCTTGCCTATCCAACATATCCTTTATATATAAGTTAATCCCGATGGACAGCTTAGGGGACATAAATCTAAGAAAAGAACTCAAGAATCAAACGGGACAGCAAGTTAGGAAGGTTTTTGGTAGGCGTGCTGACCCCTAAGGTGTAGAAAAGTTGGGGAAAAAAATCGGGACACCAACAAATTGGTGCTTTCATTGAGAGATCAGCACAATCACCATCCACTTGAGAAGTAGCACAATCACCCCAACAAATTTGCTCTTGTTAAGAGATCAGCACAGACACCAGTCAATTGCAAGGCATCATAGTTACCATGTCATCTAGGCAGCATTCACCCACACCACAGGAACAGACCGGGGAAGATTTCTCAGTCACCAACTGCAGAAGAATCCTTGCCTTGGAGAGGAACCTATCACCTATGTGGGGGAGCCAAGCAATGGTGGCGTTGGCTTAAGGCCACCTATGGCCGAGAAGGAAGAAGGATAGGCTGGACAATGTTCACACAAGAGTTAGTGAACAGATTTGGCCCATCTAGCATGACTAACTACGAGGGACAGCTTGCCAAGATCAGGCAAGAGGGATCTCTAGAAAGTTACCTTGAAGAATTCGAGAGGTTGGCCGAATTAGTAGGACATTGGCCAGATAGTGCACTAATTGGCACTTTTCTACACGAACCCTCTGCCGAGCCAACGGGGATGTTCCGGTAGGTCCGAGAAGTTCATCCCGTGTACAGCCAAATGTATCCGATGCCGCTGCCACGACTGCGGGATGTTCCTGTCACTCTCGGAAGTTCGTCCCGCGAACTGCCGAACGCATCCAAAGCTGGCACTGTGCGCACAGGGATGTTCCGGTCCCTCCCAGAAGCTCGTCCCGTGCACTTCTAAATGCATCCAATGCCGCTGCCGTACCCACGGGGATATTCCGGTCACTCCTGGAACTTCGTCCCAAACACGGCCTGAACACCTCCAAAGCCTCTGCCGCGCCTGTGGAGATGTTCCTGTCACCCCCGAAAGTTTGTCCCGTGCACTTCCGAATGTGTGCAATGCCGCTGCGGTGCCTGCAGGGGATTTTTGGTAGCTCCTGGAAGTTCATCCCAGGCACTGCCCGAATGCGTCTGATGCCTCTGCTGCACCCATGGGGATGTTCCGGTCACTCCTGGAAGCGTCTGCTGCGCCCTCAAGTATGTTCCGGTAAGTTCAAGAAATTAATCCCATGCATTGCCGCACGTATTTAACACCACTGCCTCACCCATGGAGATGTTCTGGTCACTCCCGCAACTTCTTCCCACACATGGCCGAACACGCCCTAAGCATCTGCCACACCTGCAGAGATGTTTCCATCACCCCCGAAAGTTGTCCCGAGCACTGCCTAACGCATCTGATGCCGCTACCGTGCCCGTGGGGAATTTTTGTTAGCTCCCAGAAGTTCGTCCCCAGCACTGCAGAACACTTCTAATGACTCTGCTACACTCATGGGGATGTTCCAGCACTACTGGAAGTTCGTCTCATGCACTACTGAGTGTGCCCAAAGCCTCTGCCATGCCCTCAGGTATGTTGCGGTAGGTCCGGGAAGTCCATCTAGTGCACTGCCAAATGTATTTGATGCGCTGCCACGCCCGTGGGGATATCCGGTCGCTCCCAGATGTTCTTCCCACACGCTGCTGAACGCGCATGATGCCTCTGCCGTGCCCACGGGAATGTTCTGGTCGCTCCCAAAAGTTCATCCTGTGAACTGACAAACTTGCACAATGCCACTGCTGCACCCGCAGGGATAATTTGGTCCTCCCGGTAGTTCATCCCACGCACTGCAGAACATGCTTGACGCCGTTGCCACACCCGCAGGGATGCTCCAGCCACTCCCAGAAGTTCATCCCACTCACAGTCGAGCTGTTGAGGACCTTAGGAGGCAAAGGGAGCGTGAGAGAATGCGCGCAAGGTGCCAGGGCAGCAAGAGAGGCAGCAACCAACCAGCAAGTGCGCACAACCAGCATGCACGCAGCAAGCAGTGAAGCATGGCCAGGTTCTGACTCAGTCCTAATCAATGGCAGAAATGAAAGCCAAGGAGAATTCCAGCCACAGCAGGACATCCATGCCAAGGAGAATTCCAGTAGCAGCAGGACATCTATGCCAAGAAGAGTTCTATCAGCAGCAGGACACTCATGATGAGTTCCAGTAGCAATAAGATAGTCGCGACAAGAAGAATTCTAAGGGCAGAAGGATACTTATTGAGAGTCCTAGTCCTAGAAGGATAAGCCAAGAGGAAGTCCAGCTGCTGTAGAAAACAAGATAAGTAGGAATTCTAGTCTAGTAGATTCAAGAAAGACCAAGAATCCTAGTAGGATTATGACACAAAGGATAAGGCTATCTTGATAATGTTTTATTTGACTTAGAAAAGCTTGTTGACTTAGGAAAACATATCCTAAGTGGATAAGGAACCTAAGTACTAGTTAAATTAGGATAAGGCTGTCTTAGGACTATAAATACAGCCCATTATTTGTGAGGAGGACATAAGCTCCGAATTTTGTTATTTCTCATTCAATAATCAAGAATCAAAGGTTAGCATTCTTGCTTACTCTCTTGTTTATTTTTCGGTTATCTTTTAAGAGTTGTCTTGAGATAACTTGGGCTTAAGTTAAGGTTAAGAGTTGTCTTCCTTGCTTAAGAGCTAAGGTTGAAGTTAAGAGTTGTCTTCTTCAACCAAGGCAAGTTGTGATAGGTTTAAGAGTTGTCTTGCCTATCCAACATATCTTTATATATATTAGTTAACCCGAAGGATAGCTTAGGGGATATAAAATAAGAAAAGAACTCAAGAATCAAACGGGACAGCAAGTTAGGAAGGATTCTAGTAGGTGTGCTGACCCCTAAGGTGTAGAAAAGTTGGGGAAAAAAATTGGGATCCCCAACACGAGCACACCCGTAGCCTCTGCCACACCTGCAGGGATGTTCCAGTCGCTCCCAGAAGTGTGCCCCTAGTACTGGCAAACAGTGCCTCTACCAAGCCCGCGGGTATATTCCGGTCGCTCCTAGAAGTTCATCCCGCACACTGCCAAACGCGCCCAGCGCTGCTGCTGAGCCCGCAGGGATGTTCCAGTCGCTCCTGTAAGTTTGTCCCATGCACTATCGCATGTGCCCGACAGCTCTAATGTGCCTGTTGGGATGTTCCGGTCGCACTCAGAAGTCAGCTTATGCACTACTGAACACGCCCTGATGCATCTGCAGCTCCCTCAGGGATGTTCCGGTCGCTATTGGAAGTTCATCCTGCACACTGCTCAACGTACCCAAAGTCCTTACCATGCCCGCGGAGATGTTCCAGTCACTTCCAGAAGTTCATCCTGTGCACTGCCCAACACACCCAAAGCCTTAGACTCGCCCGAGGGGATGTTTCGGTTGCTCTCGGAAGTTTGTTCTGTTCACTGCCGATTGCACTGAACAGCTGCTGCTGCACCCACGGTGATGTTCCGGTCGGTCCCAGAACTTTGTCCCGCATACTGCCAAATACACCCGAAGCCTCTGCTGTGCTAGTGGGGATGTTCCAGTTACTTCCGGAAGTTCGTCCCACGCACTGCCGAATGCACCCCACACCGATGTTGCGCCCGTGGGGATGTTCCGGTTGCTCCCAGAAGATCAACCCATACACTGCTGAACGCACACAAAGCCTCTACCACACCAACAGGAATTTTCCAGTCGCTCTCGGAAGTTCATCCCACACACTGCCATACACACCTCACGACGCTGCTGTACCCTCGGGGATGTTTTGGTCACTCCCCGAAGTTCATCCTGGTTAGTGGGGATGTTCCGGTCACTCCCTGAAGTTTGTCTCATGTACTGCAAAATGTAACCAACACCTCTACAGTGCCCGCGGGGATGTTTTAGTCGTTCCCCAAAAGTTCGTCCCACGCACTGCCCACGCACTGCCGAACGTGTCTGGTGCGTTTACCAGGCTGCATGTTTGTTCAGAAGCTCCCGAAATTTAATCCTGCACAATGCCAAATGCACCCGAAGCTTCTGCCATACCCGTGGGGATGTTTTGGTCACTCCTATAAGCTCGTCGCGTGCACTGCCAAATTAGCCCGATGCATCTGCTGAGCCTGCGCGGATGTTCCGGTCACTCTGGAAAGTTCATCCCACGCACTGCAAAAAGTGACTGATGCCACTGTCTCGCCTGCGGGGATGTTAAAGTTGCACCCAGAAGTTTGACCCCGCACTGCAAACATGTCGGAAGCCTCTGCATGCCCAGGGGGATGTTCCGCTAGCTCCCGGAAGTTCATCCCGCGCACTGCAATGGTGCCTTACACCTTCGCCGCACCTGTGGGGATGTTCTGGTCGCTACCGGAAGTTTGTACTGTGCACTGCCCAATGCACCCAAAGCCTTTGCCACGGCCATAGGGATGTTCTGGTCAGTCCTGGAAGCTTGTCCCGTGCACTGCTGAACATGTCGGACACCGCAGCCATGCCCACAGAGATGTTCAAGTTGCTCCTGGAAGTTCATCCTGAGCACTGCAAAATGCGCTCGATGCCTCTGTTACGCCCGTGGGGATATTCTGGTCACTCCCTGAAGTTTTTGCTGCATGGTGCTGAAGTGTCCGATGCCGCTGCTGTGCCTACAGGGATGTTATGGTCGCTCCTGAAAGTTCGTACCATGCATTGTCAAACACGCCTGACGTCTCTGCTGCGCCCACCGAGATGTTCCGGCTGCTCCTGGAAGTTTGCCCTGCACACTGCTGAACATATCCAATGCTGTTGCCGCACTCACAGGAATGTTCTGGCCGCTCCCAGAAGTTCATCCTGCGCACTGCAAAATGCTCCCAAAGCATTGCTGTGCCTGTAGGGATGTTCCATTAACTCCTAGAAGTTAGTCCCGCGCTCTTCCAAATGTGCTCAAGGCATCTGCCATGCCCGTGGTGATGTTCCAGTCGCTCCAAGAAGTTTGCCCTGAGCACTGCTGAATGCATCAGACACCTCTGCCGCAACTGCAGGGATGCTCCGGTCACTCCAGGAAGTTCATCCTGCACACTGCCAAATGCGCCAAGTGCCTCTTCTGTGCCCGCCGGGATGCTCCGGTTGCTCCTGGAAGTTCATCCTGCACACTGCCAAATGTGCCAAGTGCCTCTTCTGCGCCTGCCAGGATGTTCTGGTTGCCTCTGGAAGTTCGTCTGGTGAACTGCCCAACACGCCCAAAGCCTCTGCTGCGCGCCAGCTGGGATGTTCTAGCTGCTCCCAGAAGTTCGTCACACGCACTACTGAACACAGCCAGATCACTCTGCCTCGCCCGCAGAGATGTTCCGATTGCTCCCAGAAGTTCGTCGCACGCACTGCCGAACGCAACCTGCACCTTTGCCATGCCCATGGGTATATTCCAGTTGCTTCTGGAAGTTCGTCCCAAGCATTACCAAATGCACCCGAAGACTCTACTGCACCCATGGGGATGTTCCGGTCACACCCACACTGTTTGTCCCGGCACTGCCAAACGTGCCAGACAACTCTGCAGCGCGCGTGAGGATGTTCCAAATTCTCCTGGAAGTTTGCCCATGCGGTGCTGAATGCAACCGACGCCTGTACCTTGCCCGCGGGAAGTTTTCGGTCATTCTCGAAAATTCATCCTGTGCAATGCCCAATGTGCCCAAAGCCCTGATGTTCGGAAGTTTGTCCTGAGCATGTGGCTCTTTGCATGGTTTTGGTTGTCCTAGAAGTTTGTCCTGAGCACTGCTGAGCTCGCCTGACACCTCTGCCGCATCTATGGGGATTTTTCGGTCACTCCCAGCAGTTCGTTCCGCACACTGCCGAATGTACCCAACAGTGCTTCTTCTCCTGCAGGGATGTTCCGGTCGCTCCCCAAAGTTCGTACTGCACACTGCCAAACATGCCTGATGCCTCCGCTGCACCTGCAGGGATGTTATGGTCGCTCCCGGCGGTTTGTACCCCCACAATACCCAACTCGTCTGAAGCCTCTTTCACACCCGAGGGGATGTGCTGGTCACTCCAGGAAGTTCATCTAGTGCACTGCCAAAACATGTCTAATGCTGCTGTGCCTAGGAGAATGTTACGGTTGGCCCTGAAAGTTTGTCTTCTGCACTGCAAAATACACAGCTGCCCAATGCGCCCAAACCTCTGCCTCGCCTGCAGGGATGTTCTAGTTGCTCACGGAAGTTCATCATGCGCACTGCAAAATGCGTCCGAAGACCGTGCCGTGCACCCGGGGATCCTCCGGTCACTCCCAGAAAATCATCCCACGCATTGCCAAACATGTCTGATGCCGCTGCTGCACCAGCGGGGATGTTTTGGTCACACCTAGATGTTTGTCCCGTGCACTGTCCAACACTGACCAAAGCCTCTGTCGTGCCCATGGTGATGTTCTGCAAGGAAGACAACTCTTCACCTTGACTTAAGCCCAAGTTAACTCAAGACAACTCTTAAAAGATAACCAAAATATAAACAAGAATAGAAGCAAGAATGCTAACCTTGATTCTTGATTAATGAATGAGAAATATACAAAATTGATTCCAGCAGTCGCCCCCAGAAGTTCATCCCACACACTGCCAAACGTGTCAAACACCGCTGCCACGCCCACGGGGATGTTCTGGTCACTGCCGGAAGTTCATCCCCTGCACTGCTGAATGCACCCTCACATCTGCCGCGGACATGCTTCGGTCACTTCCGAAAGTTTGTCCCATGCACTGCTGAACGCACCCAATGCCTTTACCGTGCCTGCAGGGATGTGCCGGTTGATCACGAGAAGTTCGTCCTGCACACTGCCGAACACTCCTGAAGCCTTTGCATGCCAGCAGGGATGTTCTGGTCACTCCCGGGAGTTCGTCTCGAGCACTGCCGAACGTGCCCGACACCTCTGCCGAGCCCGTGGTGATTTTTTGGTCGCTCCTGGAACTTTGTCCCACGCACTGCCTAATGCGCCAAATGCAGCTGCCACGCCCACGTGGATGTTCCGGTCGCTCTCGAAAAGTTCATCCCATGCACTGCCCAATGCACCGGAAGCCTCTTCCACGTAAGGGGGGATGTTCCAGTAGCTCCCGGAAGTTTGTCCCGCACACTGCCAAACGTGCCTGACGCCTCTGCCATGCCTACAGGGGTGATCCCGTCAGTACGGGAAGTTTATGCCATGCACTGCTGGATGCACCCAATGCCGCTGCCGTGCCCGCAAGGATGTTCTGGTCACTCCACGAAGTTCATTGCATGCACTGCCAAATGCACCCGATGACTGTGCCGCGCCCATGGGGATGTTGTGGTCGCTTCTTGAAGTTCATCTCGTGGACTGCTGAATGTGCCAGATGCTGCACCCACGCCTGTAGGGATGTTCCGGTCTCTCCCAGAAGTTCATCTCATTCACTGCCCAACGTGCCAAAAGTCCCGCCACACCCTGGGTATGCTCCGGCCACTCCCATAAGTTCGTCCTGCACGCTTCTGAACACGCACGACTCCGCTACTGTGCCAGCGGGGATGTTCTTGTCACTACCAAAAGTTCTTCCCGTGCAATGCCGAATGTGTCTAAAGCCTCTGCCATGCCCAGGGGATGTTCCGGTCACTCCTGGAAGTTTGTCCCAAGCACTGCAGAACGTGTCCGATGCCTATGCCACACCCGCGTGGATGTTTTGGTCATTCCTGGAAGTTTGCCCCGTGCACTGCCAAAGATGCCCGATGCCTCTGCTGCATCCGCAGGGATGCTCCGGTCGCTCCCTGGAAGTTCATCCCATGCACTGAACAACGCAGCTGATGCCAGTGCAACACCCACTTGGATTTTCTGGTCACTCCCGAAGTTCATCCCGTGCACTGCAGAGTGTGCCCATCCATCTGCCGTGCCTGCAGGGATGTTTTGGTCGCTCGTGGAAGTTTGTCCTAAGTGCTGCCGAATGCATCCGACACCTCTGCTGCACCCAAGGGGTTGTTCCAGTCACTACCAGAAGTTTGTCCTGCACTGTTTGGGTTGCCCTGGAAGTTTGCCCCTGCGCACTAGCCCACATGCCCAAAGCCTCAGCCGCGCCCTGCAGGGATGTTCCAGTCACTCCTGGAAGTTCATCCTGCCTACTGCCCAACACGCCCGAAGCCTCTGCTGCACCCGCGGGGATGTTCCGGTCGCTCCCAAAAGTTCATCCCATGCACTGTCGAACGTGTCCGATGCTGCTGCCATGCCTGTGGGGATGTTTCAGTGGCTCCCGGATGTTCGTTCTGCTGTGTGAGTGGAGATGTTCTGGTCACTCCCCAAAGTTCATCCCATGCACTGCTGTATGTGCCCAATGCTTCTACCGACACCTAGGGGGATGATCCAGTCGCTCCCAGAAATTCGTCCCGAGCACTGCCGAACGCATCCAACGCTACTACCGAGCCCGCGGGGATTTTCTGGTCGCTCCAGGAACTTCGTACTGCACACTGCTGGATGTGTCAAATGCCGCTGCTGCAGGCACAGGGATGTTCTGGTCGCTCTCAGAAGTTTGTCCCACACAGAGCTTAACTCGCCAAAAACCTCTGCCCCTCCCGGGGGGATGTTACGCCAGCTTCAGGAAGTTCGTCCTGCACACTGCTGAAGGGGCTGGAAGCCTCTGCCATGCCTGGGGGGATGTTCCAGTCGCTCCCGGAAGTTCGTCCCGTGCACTGCCAAATGCACCCGATGCCTCTGCCGCTCCCACGGGGATGTTCCAGTTGATCTCACAAATTCATCCCATGCACTGCAGGATAACCCTGATGCCGGTACTGCACCCACCGGGATTTTCCAGTCATTACCCGAAGTTCGTCGCACGTACTGCTGAACGTGCCTGAAGCCTCTACCGTGCCCGTGGGGATGTTCCGGCCACTCCCGGAAGTTTGTCCCTCGCATGGCCAAACACGCACAACACCTCTGCCATGCCTGCTTGGATTTTCCAGTCACTCCCAAAAATTCATCCCTCACACTGCCGAACATGCCGATGCAGCTGCAGCGCCCGCGAGGATGTTCTGGCCGCTCCTAAAAGTTCATCCTGCACACTGCGAACATGTCCGATGCCGCTGCTTCGCCCGTGGGGATGTTTTGGTCGCTCCCGGATGTTCGTCCTGCACACTGCCGAACATGCCCAATGCCGCTGCCGCACCCATGGTGATGTTCTGGCTCTCCCTGAAGTTCATCCTGTGCACTGCCAAATGCACCTGAAGCCTCTGCTGTGCCAGCTAGGGATGTTTCTGTCGCTCCCAGAAGTTCATCCCGAGAACTGCTGAATGCGTCTGACGCCTCTGCCGCACCCGCGTGGATGTTTCGGTCACTCCCGAAGTTTGTCGCGCGTACTGCAGTACTGTTGGGGTCCTCATTTTTTTCCCCAACTTTTCCTACACCTTAGGGGTCAGCATGCCTACTAAAAACCTTCCTAACTTGCTGTCCCATTTGATTCTTGAGTTCTTTTCTTATATTCACGTCCCCTAAGCTGTCCTTTGGGTTAACTAATATATAAAGGATATGTTGGATAGGCAAGACAACTCCTAAACCTATCACAACTTGCCTTGGTTGAAGAAGACAACTCGTAACTTCAACCTAAGCTCTTAAGCAAGGAAGACAACTCTTAACCTTGTCTTAAGCCCAAGTTATCTCAAGACAACTCTTAAAAGATAACCGAAATATAAACAAAAATGTAAAGCAAGAATGCTAACCTTGATTCTTGATTAATGAATGAGAAATCTACAAAATTCGGAGCATCTGCTCCTGCTCACAAATAATGGGCTGTATTTATAGTATTGGACAGCCTTATCCTATTTCAACTAGTACTTAGGTTCCTTATCCATTTAGGATAAGTTTTCCTAAGTCAATAGGGTTTCCTAAGACAACTAGAACCTTATCAAGAGAGACCTTATACAAATGTTTCTTAATTCTACTAGGATTCTTGGTCTTTCTTGAATTTCTACTTAGACTAGAATTGCTACCTTATCTTGTATTCTACAGTGGCTAGACTTCCTCTTGGCTTATCCTTCTAGGACTAGGACTCTCAATAAGTATCCTTTCTGCCCTTAGAATTCTTCTTGTCATGACTATCCTATTGCTACTGGAATTCATCATGCGTGTCCTGCTGCTGATAGAATTCTCCTTGGCATGGATGTCTTGCTGCTGCTGGAACTCTGCTTGGCGTAGATGTCCTCCTACTGCTGGAACTCTTCTTAACATGGACGTCCTGCTGCTGCTGGATTTCTTCTTGATGCGATTATCCTTCTTCTGCTGGAATTCCTGTTGGTGTGAATGTCCTTCATTAATTAGGATTAAGTCAAATATTGGCCGGGCTTCACTGCTGGGCTGCATACTTGCTGTTGCCATGCTTGTTGTGCACATTTTCTGGCCCATGCTCTCCTTTGCTGCCTCATTTTCTGCCCATTGCATTTCCTGCATACTTAGGTTCTCAACAATCCCCCTTTCTTGAAGACTCACCTTGTCCTCAAGGTGGAAGTTGGAAAACTGGCATTCTTGCTTATATTCTTGTTTATATTTCGGTTATCTTTTAAGAGTTGTTTAGAGATAACTTGGGCTTAAGACAAGGTGAAGAGTTCTCTTCCTTGCTTAAGAGCTTAGTTGAAGTCAAGAGGCTTAAGACAGCTTAGGGACAAGAATGAAAGAAAAAAACTCAGGGATGCACCTGACACCTTTGCTTCACCCTCGTGGATATTCCATTATTCCCGGAAGTTCTTCCTGCACGCTGTCACACTGTTGGGGTCCCGATTTCTTGTCCTAACTTTTCTACATCTTAGGGGTTAGCATGACTTCTAAAACTTCTCCTAACTTGCTGTCCCATTTGATCCTTGAGTTCTTTTCTTTGGTTCTTGTCCTCTCAGCTGTCCCTTAGGATTAACTAATGATAAAAGGATATGTTGGATAGGAAAGATAACTCTTAAACCTATCACAACTTGCCTTGGTTGAAGAAGACAACTCTTAACTTCAACCTAAGCTCTTAAGCAAGGAAGACAACTCTTCACCTTGTCTTAAGCCCAAGTTATCTCAAGACAACTCTTAAAAGATAACCGAAATATAAACAAGAATGGAAGCAAGAATGCTAACCTTGATTCTTGATTAATGAATGAGAAATATACAAAATTCGGAGCATATCTTTTGCTAACAAATAATGGGCTGTATTTATAGTATTTAGACAGCCTTATCCTATTCAACTAGTACTTAGGTTCCTTATCCACTTAGGATATGTTTTCCTAAGTCAACAAGGTTTTCTAACACAACTAAAACATTATCAAGATAGACCTTATCCCAATGTTTCCTAATCCTACTAGGATTCTTGGTCTGTCTTGATTTCCTACTTAGACTAGAATTCCTACTTTGACTAAATCTTTCTGTCCTTATCTTATCTCCTCTCCTACAGCTGCTGACCTTCATCTTGGTGTTTCCTTCTAGGATTAGGACTTCCATATGGCTTGTCCTTTCCATTCCAAGACTCTCTCTTTGACGTGATTATCTTGTTGAAGTCAAACCTGCCATGTCGTCCTGCTGCTACTGAAGTTCTTCATGCCGCCCATGTCCTTCTCCTGCTCGGATTGTGTCCTGCCAATGCTGGTGTTCTTCTTGGCTTGGATTTCTGCAGTCAATTAGGACAGAGTCAGAACCTGGCCGTGCTTCACTGCATGCTGCGTGCAAGCTTGTTGCGCGCACTTTCTGGCCTGTTGCTGCCTCTCTTGTTGCTTGGCACCTCGCTTTGCATTTGCTCATGCTCCCTTTGCCTCCTAAGGTCCTCAGCAGTTGGGCAGTGTGCAGGACCAAACTTCCTGAAGTGACCAAAAAATCCCAGCGGCCCCGGCAGAGCTTCGGGCGCATTCAGCAGTGCACGGGTATGAACTTCTGGGAGCGAATGGAACATCCCTGTGGGCATGCAGAGGGGTCAGGCATGTTTGTTAGTGCACAGGACAAACTTCTGGGTGCGACCGCTACATCGTCACAGGCGTGGCAGCAGTGTGGGACATGTTTGGCAGAGCGCGGGATGAACTTTCAGGAGCGAGTGGAATCTCCCAGCGGGTGCGGCAGAGGCTTTGGGCATGTTGGGTAGTGCATGGTTTGAATTTTCGGGAGCGACTGGAACATCCCTATGGGCTTGGCAGAGGCATTGGGCATGTTGGGCAATGCACAGGATGAACCTCCGGGAGCTACCAGAATATTCCCTTAGGTGCGGCAGCGGTATTGGGCACGTTCTGCAGTGCTCAGGACGAACTTCCGGGATTGATCGGATCATCCTGCAGGCACGGCAGAGGCTTCGAGCGTGTTCAGGAGTGCGTGGGATGAACTTCCAGGAGCGACCAGAACATCCTCGTTGGTGTGGCAGAGGCTTCGGGCAAGTTGGGCATCATGCAAGATGAACTTAGGAGACTGACCTGAACATCCCCCGGGCACAGTAGCGGCATTGGACACATTTGGCAGTGTGCAGGATGAACTTCCAGGAGCGACCAAAGCATCCCCGCGGCACGGCAGAGGCTTCGGGTGCATTGGGAAGCGCATGGGACGAACTTCCGGGAGTGACCGAAGTATCCCTGCAGGCACGGCAGAGGCTTTGGGTGTGTTGGGCAGTGCATGGGATGAATTTCCAGTAGCCACCGGAACATCCCTGCAGGCATGACAGAGGCTTCGAGCGCGTTGGGCATTGCACCGCACAAAGATCCGGGAGCAACCGAAACATCCCCGCAGTCATGGTAGAGGCATTGGGCACATTTGGCGGTGCATTGGACAAACTTCCAGGAGCTACTGGAAAATCTCCACGGTTGCAGCAGAGGCTTCGTGCGCGTTAAGCAGTACACAGGAGGAGCTTCCAGGAGCAACTGAAACAGCCCCACAGGCACGGTAGAGGCATTGGCACATTTGGCAGTGCACTGGGCGAACTTTCGGGAGTTACCGGAACATCCCCGTGGGTGCAACAGCAGCTTTCGGCTGTGTTTTGAAGTGCACAGGAAAAACTTCCGGGAGCGATCGGAACATCTCTGTGGGCATGGCAGATGCTTCGAGTGCATTTGGCAGTCCGTGAGATGAACTTCCGCGAGCGACTGGAACATCCCCGTGGGCGCGGCAGCGGAGTCGGGCAAGTTCGGCAGTGCACAGGATGAACTTCTAGGAGGGAATAGAACATCCTCGTGGGCACAGTAGAGGAGTCAAACACGTTCATGTTGGGGTCCCAATTTTTTTTCCCAACTTTTCTACACCTTAGGGGTCAGCATGCCTACTGGAATCCTTCCTAACTTGCTGTCCTATTTGATTCTTGAGTTCTTTTCTTATATTTATGTCCCCTAAGCTGTCCTTCGGGTTAACTAATATATAAAAGAATATGTTGGATAGGCAAGACAACTCTTAAACCTATCACAACTTGCCTTGGTTGAAGAAGACAACTCTTAACTTCAACCTTAGCTCTTAAGCAAGGAAGACAACTCTTAAAAGATAACCGAAAAATAAACAAGAATGTGAGCAAGAATGCTTAGCTTTGATTCTTGATTAATGAATGAGAAGACAGCCATAATGGGCTGTGTTTATAGTCCTAAGACAGTCATATCCTAATACAACTAGTACTTAGGTTCCTTATCCACTTAGGATATATTCTCCTAAGTCAACTAAAACATTATCAAGATAGACCTTATCCCATTGTTTCCTAATTCTACTAGGATTCTTGGTCTTTCTTGAATTTCTTCCTAGACTAGAATTCCTACCTTATCTTGTATTTTACAGCGGTGGCACTTCCTCTTTGCCAAATGACCTGATGAACTTCCTGAAGTAACCAGAACATCCCTACAGGTGCGGAAGAGGCTTCAGGCGCGTTGTGCAGTGCCAAAGACCAACTTCTGGGAATGATCGGAACATCCCCATGGGCACGGCAGCGGTGTTGGGTGTCTTCGGCAGTGTGCAGTACGAACTTTAGGGAGTGACTGGAACATCCCTGCAAGCGTGGAGCGGCGTCGAGCACATTGAGCAGTGCATGGGACAAACTTCCAAGAGTGACTAGAACATCCCCGCTGGCGTAGCAGTGGCCTCAGGTACGTTGGTCAGTGTGCAGGATGAACTTTCAGGAGCAACCGGAACTTCCCTGCAAGCGCAGCAGAGGCTTCAGGTGTGTTCGGCAGTGCACGACATGAACTTCCGGAAGCAACCAGAACATCTCCACGGGTACGGTGGAGGCTTTGGGTGCGTTGGGCAGTGCATGAGGTGAACTTCCGGTAGCAACCAGAACATCCCCGAGGTTAGGTCAGAGGCTTCGGGCGCATTCAACAGTGCACAGGATGAACTTCTGAGAGTGAGCAGAACATCCCCGTGGGCGAGGCATAAGCATGGGGCACATTTGGCAGTTCACATGATGAACTTCCAGGGGCGACTGGAACATCCCTGCAGATTCAGCAAAGTCATCGGACACATTCGGCGTTGCTCTGAATGAACTTCCGGGAGCGACTGGAACATCCCCGTGGGCAAAGCAAAGGCGCCGAACACATTTTTGTTGAGGACCTTAGGAGGCAAAGGGAGCATGAGCGAATGCGCGCAAGGCACCTAGCAGCAAGAGAGGAAGAAACAGGCAAGAATGTGCACGCAACAAGCCTGCACGTAGCATGCAGTGAAGCACAGC
This sequence comes from Xylocarpus granatum, assembly GCA_019650275.1. Taxonomy (NCBI): domain Eukaryota; kingdom Viridiplantae; phylum Streptophyta; class Magnoliopsida; order Sapindales; family Meliaceae; genus Xylocarpus; species Xylocarpus granatum. Next base: position 25,057 of record BNST01001125.1, read on the forward strand.
CAAGTTCTGACTCAGTCCTAACTAACTGCAGAAATCCAAGCCAAGAAGAACACCAGCATTGGCAGGACACGCATGAAGCAATCTGAGCAGGAGAAGGAGATTGATGACATGAAGAACTCCAGCAGCAGCAGGAAGTCATGGCAGGTTTGACTTCAGCAAGATGTTCACATCAAGGAGGAATCTTGGAATGGAAGGACACACCATATGGAAGTCCTAATCTTAGAAGGAAATGGCAAGAAGAAGTTCAGCAGCTGTAGGAGAGGAGATAAGATAAGGACAGAAAGACTTAGTCAAAGTAGGAATTCAAGACAAAGACCAAGAATCCTAGTAGGATTAGGAAACAGTGGGATAAGGTCTATCTTAATAATGTTTTAGTTGACTTAGAATACCTTGTTGACTTAGAAAAACATATCCTAAGTGGATAAGGAACCTAAGTACTGGTTGAATTAGGATAAGGCTGTCCAATACTATAAATACAGCTCATTATTTGTGAGCAAGGACATAAGCTCCGAATTTTGTATTCTTTTCATTCATTAATCAAGAATCAAGGTTAGCATTCTTGCTTCCATTCTTGTTTATATTTTAGTTATCTTTTAAGAGGTTCTTGAGATAACTTGGGCTTAAGACAAGGTTAAGAGTTGTCTTCCTTGCTTAAGAGCTTAGGTTGAAGTCAAAGTTGTCTTCTTCAACCAAGGCAAGTTGTGATAGGTTTAAGAGTTGTCTTGCCTATCCAACATATCCTTTATATATTAGTTAATCCCAAAGGGCAGTGGTGTCGGGCGCATTGGCCACTGCACAGGACAAACTTCTGGGAGTAACCGGAACATCATTGCAAGCACGGCAGAGGCACTGCATGCATTAGGCAGTGTGCGAGATGAACTTTGGAGAGAGACAGGAACAACCCCGTGGGCATGGCAGGCACGGCTGTGTGCGAGACATACTTCCGAGAGTGACCTGAACATCCCCATGTGCATGGCAGAGAAATCAAGCACATTCGGCAGCGCACAGGGCAAACTTTCAAGAGCTACCAGAACATCCCCCTTGAGTGTGGCAGGCTCTTCAAGCACATTGGGTAGAGTGTGGGACGAACACCTAGGAGCGACTGGAACATCCCCGCATGCACGGCAGAGGGCTCGAGCACGATCTGCTGTGCATGGGATGAACTTCCGGGAGTTACTGGCACATCCCCCAGGCGCAGCGGAGGCTTCTGGCGTATTGGGCAGTGTGCGGTATGAACTTCCGAGGGAAACTAAAGAATATCCCTGCAGGAATGGCAGAACATTCCTGCAGTCACGGCAGCAGCATCGAACTCGTTCGACAGTGCCAGAGACAAACATCCAGGAGTGACCAGAACATCCTCGCTGGTGCGGCAGCGGCATTGCAGTGCATTCAGCAGTGCATGGAAAGAACTTCCACGAGTGACAGGAAAATGTCCATAGGCTTCGTAGAAGCATCAGACGAGTTGGCAGTGCTCAGGATGAACTTCTGGGAGCGACCAGAACATCACCGCAGGCGAGGCAGTTGCATTGGGCGCATTTGTTAGTGTGCAGGATGAACTTTCAGGAGCAACTGGAACATCCCAGCAGCATGCGGGAGAGGCATCGGGTGTGTTCGGCAGTGTGAAGGGAAAACTTCCGGGAGTGACTGGAACATCCCTGCATGCACAGCAGAGTCTTCGGGCACGTTTGTCAGTGCGTGGGGTGAACTTTCTGGGAGCAATGGGACCCCACGGGTGCTGCAGAGACGTCAGATGCATTCGGCAGTGCGTGGGACAAACTACTGGAAGCGACCAGAACATCCCTGCAGGTGTGGCAGTGGGGTTTGGCACATTCGGCAGTGCTTGGCACGAACTTCTGGGAGTGACTGGAAAACCCCTCAGGCTCAGCAGAGGCATCAGGTGAGTTTGGCAGTGCTCAGGACGATCTTCCAGGGAGCAACCTGAACAACCATGCGGGTGCAGCAGCAGTGTCAGACACATTGGGCAGTGCGGGGGATGAGCTACCTGGAGTGACTGGAACATCCCTATGGCTGTGGCAGAGCCATCGGTGCATTCGGCAGTGCACAGGATGAACTTCTGGGAGTGACCGGAACATCACTGCAGGTGAGTTCATCAGTGTGCAGGATGAACTTTTAGGAGCGACTGAACATCCCTACAGGTGTGGGAGAGGCATCGGGCTTATTTGTTAGTGTGAAGGGATGAACTTCCGGGAGTGACCGGAACATCCCCACGTGCACGGAAAAGGCAGTCGGGCGTGTTCGGCAGTCTGCGGGATGAACTTCTGGGAGCGACTGAACATTCCCGTGGGCACAGCAGCAGCATCGAACTCATTCGGCAGTGCCCGAGACGAACATCTGGCAGTGACCGGAACATCCTCGCAGGTGCGGCAGCGGCATTGCACGTGTTCAGCAGTGCACAGAAAGAACTTCCGGACTGATCAGACATCCCCACAGGCATGGCAGTGGCTGTTGGGCACTATTCAGTCCTGCACAGGACTAACTTTCGGTAGCAACCGGAACATCCCTGTGGGTGCAGAGAGGTGTCTGTGGGTTCAGTAGTGCCATCGGGTGAGTTTGGCAGTGCACGGGATGAACTTCCGGGAGTGACCAAAACATCCTACCTGCGTGGCAGTGGTATCAGGCGCGTTGGGCAGTGTGGAGGATGAACTTCCAGGAGCAACGGGAATATCCCTGCTGGTGCAGCAAAGGCATCAGGCACATTCGGTAGTGCACAGTACAAACTTAGGGGAGCGACTGGAACATTACCATGGCCGCGGCAGAGGCATCAAGTGTGTTCTTCAGTGTGAAGGGATGAACTTTTGGGAGCGATCAAAACATCGCCGCTGGCGCAGCGGACGCATCGGGCGCGTTTTGCAATGCAGGGAAGAACTTCGGGGATGAACTTCCAAGAGTGACCGGAACTTATCTGCACGCGATGCATAGGTGTCAGAAATGTTCGGCCGTGCTCAGGGACAAACTTTCTGGGAGCAACCGAAAAATCACCGCTGGCTCAGCAAAGGTGTCGGATGCAATTGGCAGTGCTTGAGATGAACTTCTGGGATGAACACTTGTGCGTCTTTACCCTCCTTTCTTGAGAGGGAAGCCTCCGCTGCACCCGTGGGGATGTTCTGGTCACTCTCAGAAGTTCAGTCCCGTGCACTGCCCAACGTGCCTGAAGCCTCTGCCGAGCCCGCGGGGATGTTTCAGTCGCTCCCGAAAGTTTGTCCTGTGCACTGCTGCACTGCCCAACCCACAACCGTGCCTGTAGGGATGTTCTGTCACTCCCAGAAGTTCGTACCGCACACTGCTGAATACAAATGATGCTGCTGCCATGCCTGCGGGGTTCTTCTAGTCGCTCTGGGAAGTTCATCCTGAATACTGCAGAATGCATCCAACACCTCTGCCTCACCCGTGGGAATATTCCGGTCGCTCCTAGAAGTTCATCCCCCGCACTGCCGAAGGCGCCCAATGCCTCATACCTCCAGGGATGTTCCAGTTGCTCTCAGAAAGTTCATCCCGCACACTGCCGATGCATCTGACACCATTGCTGCATCCGCATGGATGTTCTGTCGCTGCCGGAAGTTTTTCCCGTGCTCTGCCCAACGCGCCCGAAGGCTCTGCTGCGCCCACAGGAATGTTCCAGTCTCTCCCGGATGTTGGTCCCGAGCACTGATAAACTTGTCCGACACCTCGGCCAAGCCAGTGGAGATTTTTCAATTGCTCCGGAAAGTTCATCGCATGCACTGCCAAACATGCCTCACGCCACTGCCACACCCGCGGGGATGTTTCCAGAAGATCATTCTCTACACTACTGAATGCACCTGATGCCCATCCCGACTCTGGGGGAATGTTATGGTTGCTTCCAAAAGTTTGCCCCATGCACTGTCGAATGTGTCTGAAACCATTGCCACATCTGCATGGATGTTACAGTTGCTGTTGGAAGTTTTTCGCGCACACTGCCCAACAGGCCTGAAGCCTCAGCAGCGCCCACAGGGATGTTCCAGTCACTCCCGGAAGTTTGTCCCGAGCACCGTAGATCACATCCAATGCATCTACCAAGCCCATGGGGATGTTTTGGTCGCTCCCAAAAGTTCGTCCCACGCACTGCCAAACACACTCGATGCCGCTGCCATGCTGTTGGGGTCTTGATTTTTTTCCCAACTTTTCTACACCTTAGGGGTCAGCACGCCTACTGAAAACCTTCCTAACTTGCTGTCCCGTTTGATTCTTGAGTTCTTTTCTTATATTTATGTCCCCTAAGCTGTCCTTTGGGTTAACTAATATATATAAAGATATGTTGGATAGGCAAGACAACTCTTAAACCTATCACAACTTGCCTTGGTTGAAGAAGACAACTCTTAACTTCAACCTTAGCTCTTAAGCAAGGAAGACAACTCTTAACCTTGTCTTAAGCCCAAGTTATCTCAAGACAACTCTTAAAAGATAACCGAAAATATAAACAAGAAAGTAAGCAAGAATGCTAACCTTGATTCTTGATTATTGAATGAGAAAATAACAAAATTCGGAGCATATCTCCTCCTCACAAATAATGGGCTGTATTTATAGTCCTAAGACAGTCTTATCCTAATTTAACTAGTACTTAGGTTCCTTATCCACTTAGGATATCTTTTCCTAAGTTAACAAGCTTTTCTAAGTCAACTAAAACATTATCAAGATAGACCTTATCCCACTGTTTCCTAATCCTACTAGGATTCTTGGTCTTTCTTGAATTCATACTTAGACTAGAATTCCTACCTTATCTTGTATTCTACAGCGGCTGGACTTTCTCTTGGCTTATCCTTCTAGGACTAGGACTCTCAATGCAAATCCTTCTGCCCTTAGAATTCTTCTTGTCGTGACTATCCTATTGCTACTGGAATTCATCATGCGTGTCCTGCTGCTGATAGAACTCTTCTTGGGTAGATCTCCTGCTGTTGTTGGAATTCTCTTGGCATGGATGTCCTGCTGCTGCTGGAACTCTGCTTGGCATAGATTCCTGCTGCTGCTGGAATTCTCCTTGGCATGGATGTCTGCTGCTGCTAGAACTCTGCTTGGCGTAGATGTCCTCCTACTGCTGGAACTCTTCTTGATGTGATTATCCTTCTTCTGCTGGAACTCCTGTTGGTGTGAATGTCCTTTATTAATTAGGATTAAGTCAAATAATAGCCGGGCCTCACTGCTGGGCTGCACACTTGCTGTTGCCATGCTTGTTGTGCACATTTTCTGGCCCATGCTCTCCTTTGCTGCCTCATTTTCTGCCCATTGCATTTCCTGCATACTTAGGTTCTCAACACACACCCGTGGGGAGCTTCCGGTCCCTCCCAGAAGTTTGTCCCGCACACTGCCCAACGTGCCTAATGCCTCTGCCGTGCCCACGGGGATGTTTCAGTCTCACCCGGATGTTTGTCCTGCACACTTCCCAACGCATCCAAAGATTCTTTTGCAACCACAGGGAGGTTCCGGTCACTTGTGCAAGTTCGTCCTGCACACTGCCCAACACATCCAAAGCCTCTGCCACACCCACAAGGATGTTCCAGTTGCTCCCGCAAGTTCATCCCACACACTGCCAAATGTATCTGATGCTGCTGCCGTGCCCGCGGGAATGATTGGGTTGCTCCCGGAAGTTCATCCCTTGCATTGTCAAATGCACCCGACGCCTCTGCCACACCCACAGGGGTGTTCCAGTCACTCCCAGAAGATCGTCCCTGCACTGCCGAGCATGGCCGACGCTCGTCCTGCCTCCGGGGGAAAGTTCCAGTCACTCCCAAAAGTTTGAATCATGTACTGTTGAATGTGTCTGACACCATTGCTGCATCTGCATGGATGTTACAGTTGCTGCTGGAAGTTTTGTGCGCGCACTGCCTAACATGCCCAAAGCCTCTGCCGTGCCCACAGCGATGTTCCAGTTGCTCCTAGAAGTTCATCCCGGGCACTGCAGAACATGTCCGATGCCTCTGCCAAGCCCATGGTGATTTTCCGGTCACTCCAAAAAGTTCATCACATGCACTGCAGAACATGCCCCATGCCGCTGCTGCACCTGCTGGGGGATGTTCCAGTCACTCCCGGAAGTTTGCTCTGCACACTGTCAAACACGCCGGATGCCTCTGCCGCACCTGCGGGGACGTTCTGTCACTCCCAGAGGATCATCCCCTGCACTGCCAAGCATGCCTGAAAACCCTTCTGCCTCTGCGAGAATGTTCCAGTCGCTCTCAAAAGTTTGACCCGTACACATGGATGTTACAGTTGCTGCTGGAAGTTTATCTAGTGCACTGCCTAATGGGCCCAAAACCTTTGTCGCACCCGCAGGGATGTTCCAGTTGATCCCAGAAGTTCATCCCAAGCACTGCAGAACACGTCCGATGCCTCTGCTGAGCCCATGGTATTTTCTAGTCACTCCAAAAGTTCATCGCATGCACTGCCAAACACGTCCCATGCCGCTGCTTCGCCCGCGGGGATGTTCCAGTCGCTCCCTAAAGTTTGTCCCATGCACTGCCATACTGTTGAGAACCTAAGTATGCAGGAAAGGCAATGGGCAGAAAATGGGGCGGCAAAGGAGAGCATGGGCCAGAAAACGTGTACAACAAGCATGGCAACAGCAAGTGTGCAGCCCAGCAATGAAGCCTGGCCAGTATTTGACTTAATCCTAATTAATGAAAGACATTCACACCAACAGGAGTTCCAGCAGAAGAAGGACAATCGCATGAAGAAGAACTCCAGCAGCAGCAGGACGTCATGGCAGGTTTGACTTCAGCAAGATGATCACGTCAATGAGGAGTCTTGGAATGGAAGGACATGCCATATGGAAGTCTAATCCTAGAAGGAAATGGCAAGAAGAAGTTCAGCAGCTAGAGGAGAGGAGATTCATTATTGTATTATTTTGTCTAATTATAGTCTTATATGGTATTCCTGCTATAGATCCTAAACTATTTTGATCATTATACTATTTTGATCATTACTAAATCCTAAACTATTTCATTTTCCGTAACTTCTAAACTATTTAAATAAAAAGGGTCTTTTTCTAAACTCATCCTGTTAAAGTTTTTAATTTTTCATTTAAAATTATCATCTTTTTATCTAATTCTTTTATACTTACCTCTAATTCTTCTAGTTTTCTCAATACTTTATCTTCTACTTTTTTAGGTACTTTACTAGTTTTTCCTATTTCTAAATTATCTTGTATTATCTTAATATTTTCTATTAAACTATCTATCTTAGTTCTTTGTTTTTGTAATATATTTAAATAAGATTTAAATATAATATCCTGGGATTGACTTATGGCTATCTGGTTGTGTAAAATATGATAAACTACATCAGAAATAGTATTTAGTTGTAGATCTTCAGAGTGAAATTTATGTTTAAAATTTTCATTAGAAAAACAAACTATGTTCAATTTATCTACAGTCCTCTTCCTTTGATATACTCCTGTTTCTAAGTTTAAATAGTCAAGCCTATGAAGTACCTCTTCTTCGTTACTGGTCATTTAATAGACTTCGCAAGTTTTCACCTACACCTAGGACTTATCAGCACCTCAACTTCTGCCTAGTACTTCAGTTTACCTCTGTAGGAGTTTTTCAACCTAAATCAAGTTTTCAGAAAGATTTGCTTGATCATAAAGACTTAACTAAAGAAAGACATAGTCAAAGTAGGAATTCTAGTCTAAGTAGAATTCAAGAAAGACCAAGAATCCTCGTAGGATTAGGAAACAATGGGATAAGGTCTA